>CAJHUC010000678.1:0-90007 GCA_905146915.1 Ostreobium quekettii | reverse complement strand
GCATGAGATCCTCAGCTTGTGTGCTGTCGTTCACCTGCACAGAAGCACTAGTTTGGATAAGAAATGGGTACACCTCACCAAGATTTCAAGTGTGGCGATTGATCCTTGCGCCAACACTTTGCCATCCCCTTTGCAGAATGCAAGCAGCTCCTGAATTCGATTTGTGCTGTAGCCGGGCGTGAAACGTGGACGGTCCTCTGCTGGTCAGGGTGCTATACAAAGCTGCCAGTGCCCTGCCCGAAAGTGGCGGCTTGATTCCAACATGCACACACAGCGCGGATTGCCATCCACAAGCCGTCTTCAGGAGGCCAGTCTCAGCGAGGCATCAGCTGTGTCCCTTCCTTAGAGCAACTCCATATGTGCCCCTTTCCCGCCCGGAGTCGTCGACCCTATTGATTGGACACCGACCAGTGGAGATTGGGCATTTATGTGTCATCGGAGCCGCTCGATGCGCATGATCTCCTCCAATGGCCGGTGAACGACCTGCTCAAAAAGATGGGCCCCGCGGCCCCGCGCTTGATCATGCGCCCGGTTATCCCAGATTTTGGCGTCATTTCACAAAAATACCCACTCGATTCTGCACGGTTTGTGCATGGTCCATGTCGGCTTGCGTTTCGGAATGGACGCACCCGCCCGATGACGTTGCCAGCAGCGAGGAAAATGGCACCAGAGGAGCCAAATTCAAAAAAACATTGAGGCCTCGTTGCCGCCTCTCGAAATGTTGGAAGCTGCGCGAAGCCCCCGTGACGGATCCGCACTTCGGTCGGAAACATGCACCAAGATCAATCCAAAATCTACGGGAACAAAGAAGGAAGACGCAAGGGCTGCACCCGCAAGCCTTCTCACACAACGCCGCCATTCAGATCCAATTCTCCGCGCCAGCGATCTCAAAACCCCGGGCAGGAGCCCCCCCCCCCCCCCACCCACCCACCACTTCCCTACCCGGTTCGATGGATCCGCGCGCTGAGCGGCTCGCAGCCGGCGCCCGCGCCCCCCCAATGCCCAGACCACAAGCAGGCAGCTCCCGGCCTGCGGCATCACTTCCACGCGGACACCAGCCCCCTCCCCCTACCCACTCCCCGCCTTTCTCCCTTCGACGCCCAGCCCCCTTGCCCGCACATTCGGCCCCCAGAACCCCCGACGACACCTTTGAGGACTTCATCCTGTCCCTGCAGTCGTCCATAGTCGAGCGGGCCGAGGCCCTGGACGGCCATGCCGATGCGAAGTTTGGCAGGGACGAGTGGAGCAGGGGGGAGAGGGCAGGCTACGGCGTGACGCGTGTGATGCGTTGCGGCGACCTGATCGAGAAGGGGGCCGTGAATGTGTCGTTGGTGCGCGGCGTGCTGACGGCGGAGAGGGCGGCGGCGATGAGCTCCAGGGGGCGGCCTGGCGTGGACCCCGCCGGGGGGCAGGAGTACGCGGCGGAGTCCCTGTCTCTGGGTGAGGCACGCCGAGGGGATGTCTTGCGGCTGGCCTGTTTCTCGGGTGCTTTGCCGCGAGCGGGCACATACACCTGCGCATGAGCACAAGCGCGGTGTCGCAAGGATGTGGTGATCCCGATTGCGGGGATCCATGGGAATTGGCGTTTGGTCTGTCATCGGCATGGATCGGAGTACGGCACAGGCTCAAAAGCGCGGGAAGGAGGGTGGGCGGTTAATGTGTGCTCCTTTCAATTCGGGGCGAGGAAGGACGCCGGAATTGGCTGAAGCCGTCGGTCCTTCACTGTGCTGGTGTGCGTTGTCCCTTCGTCCTGGATGCACACGGAGATTTCGCATGATCTTGCACAGTGTGCAGAAGAACGTCACGAAATGTTCCTGTCAGGACGGGGATGGCCATTGCATGGTGTGCCGTCCCTTTGCCAAAATGACCAACTTTCGAAATCGTCGCTGTGCGCCACGGTGTAACACTGCCGTGGCGCTAAGTTGTCTAATGAGGGGAAGCAGTGCTGCGATTGAGCGCTGTCTTCACGGGGGCCAATTGGTAGCTATCCAGCATTGCCGCGTGCGCCACACTCTGTGAAGTTGCTATGCATATGCAAGCGGGGCTGGTGGCACAATAGGCCTGTTGGAAGCTAACCGGATAGGCCTGTTTAAAATTCGTCCCCAATGTGGCCATGTGGACAAATGACTGCGATTGCCTGGGACACACCACACCAGCCGCCCAGCAGCCCCTGAATCCCCGACCACCATTTCACATGCAAAGGAAAACCCCACCCCTAATGCCCCTGCTGACTGCAACTATGACTGGCTGCGTATTCACTCTTTGTTTGCCGTTGACATTTACTGCCAGTGATGTTGTAAATCGGAAGCATTGCTCAGGGCGTCTTCTTTTTCAATGCTCGCAGTGTTCCACCCGCGCCATCCCATGGTGCCCACGCTGCGAGCAGACGTCCGCAGGTTCCGCGCGGGCGGCGCCTGCTGGTACGGCGGAGGCTGCGACCTGACCCCCTGCTACCTATTTGAGGACGACGCCCGGCGCTTCCACGCCCACTGGGCGGCCATCTGCGACGCCTCGGCGCCCAACCTCTACCCGGAGTTCAAGGCCTGGTGCGACAGGTACTTCTACCTGCCGGCGAGGCAGGAGTGCCGCGGCATTGGCGGCATCTTCTTTGATGATTTGGAACCCGGCGATGCGTTCGACGTGGAGGGCTTCGTGAGGGCTGTAGGGGACGGGATTCTGGACTCTTGGGCGCCCATCGCGGAGGAACGCAGGCGCACGGAATTCGGCGAGCCGCAGAGGAGGTGGCAACTGCTCAGGCGGGGCCGCTACGTGGAGTTCAACTTGCTGTACGACAGGGGAGTGCGGTTCGGGCTGCAGGGCGGCAGGATGGAGTCCGTGATGGTGTCTGCGCCGCCGCTGGTGGCGTGGGACTACGACGTCCGGCCGGAGGCGGGTTCCCCCGAGGCCCGCCTTCTGGACGTGTTGAAGGAGCCACGAGACTGGCTGAATCGTGGGGCGGGTACTGAGGAGGGAGCGCGTGTGCGAAATGATATGTAACATCATTAAACATCATGATATGTATAATTAAACGGTTCAATGATATGTTTGCCCGTTGGGTGCACATGCGGTGACAGGCCAAAGATTTCGCATTCGCCTTGGCTCATATTCACGCAGACGGGTGCAAACCTGTTCACTGGTTTGCGCCCATTCTCAGAAGCCAAGATGTGTTTGTCTGCTTGCTAAAACGTCCAGGTGCTACAAGCGCCATTGCAGGGCAGTGCTGTCGCTGTACTGCCGTGACGCAGAGGAGCAACGAGTTACCTCACGCGCGCTGTGTATGCGGCATGGTGCGCCATCATGTGCCACGAGTCCTCAGTTCAGGCACACCTACAGCCAGTTGCTCCTGGCACTGGTGCCAAGAGCAATTGCCTGTGTGTGTGTGTGTCTCTCTGAACTGAGGGCTAGTGGCACGTGATGACGCACCATGCCATGGAAACAACACCTGCGTCATCTGCGAACGGCTCCCAAAATCACTGGATGGATGAAGAAGCAGTGCATTGTCGCATAATGGACAAGGAATCAGCGCTGAGTCACCGGACGATTGTGCGTGGCAGCTGCTTTGCCGAAATTCGCTAAGTTGGGTAGTTTGGACGAAGCACAATATTGCAATGGGCGGGAGCACTACGTGCGCGAAATGGCTGCCACGGTCATGAAGTTAATGAAAATAGCACCGGTGCACGCTGGGTGGGCAGTGGGGGCGGGCGCGCACACACTACCAGTGAATTTGCCCCAGCGCTGTGAGACTGCGGGCCTGCATTGCATGTGATCACACGCCTGAGGCACACTCGTTCAGAATGGCCTATCCGCTGGTCGTAGAAGTGCAGAGATGGAAAGGAGGCAAACGCAACCATTTGACTATGCAGAGTTGTTATTCTTCAGCTGTCCAGGGACTCCAATATCTGGGAGCAATGGTTTGCAATTCTGGGGATGCAGCCCACAAGCAGAAAGCAGTCTGATTTAAGAGCTTTCCAAAGCAACCACGGCGCACGAGAACTGTATGAAGGGCAGTTGCCAAGAAAGCAGAAAGATAGTTATGTTATCTCCCACAGGTGCATACAAAATGAGCTGCACAAGGCTGGGCCATGTGGTGCAGACATAGGCACACCAGGAGCTGTTTACAACTCAGAATTTCTGATTGTGCATCCAAGCTAGTCAGACAACTGAAACCCCTTGGTTGTTGGAAATGGTGCGGTGATGACAAAAGCAACAGATTTGAGATGAAGTTAAAGTCTCTTTTCACTAGTTCCCATACACTTGGATTAATGCGAGAACACAGTGCTTGGCCAACTTGGGTCAAAAACAATCGACCAGAATTTAAAAGGACAATGAGCACACATCGCTGCCAAGTCCTCCGGTATATTCACCACAGCGTACTTGTACCTGAACAAGTCTCGTGGTGAGCTCTGCAGGCCAGGCATGACTGTGAAAGGCCACATTGTCTGAGTCAAACGCCACAATACCCCATCCATCCTGGTAAACGGCACAACTCAGAAAGCTTTCTGTTGTCTGCCGCCTTCCATGCACCTCGAGGCAAATATAGACATAGAATATTGAGTTGCTGTCAGTGCAAGCAGGTGGCATTTCACTCCCTCTTGACACATCAACCCCACCCTGTACTGTTGACCTCAAAGGAGCTTAACGTTGGCGTCTACCCCTGCAGGGATGTCCAGCTCCATCAGCCGATCGAGAGTTTGGGCTGATAGGTCCTTGATGTCAATAAGGCGCTGATGGATCCTGATCTCAAAGTGCTCACGCGAATCCTGATGGACAGCACAGAAGTGGGGCACTAATCAACGACTAAGGCACTTGGGGCACTTGTGCACAATAGACTGCTGTCACTATAGCATTGATGACAACAATGCGCCTTTGCTCAACTCGAAATTCGCACATCCCATTCAGAATGGAAAACTATCAGAACTGGAGAATCAATGAGCTGCAGAAATCGACTCCACCAACACGAACAGCAAACATCAGCAATATTTGGCTGCTGCTTGTGCCCAACTACAGGGTAAGCTGGTGTTCTCTTGTGCCACCATCACAACACCCACCCAAGCGCTTTGCTTGATGCACCGGGGGACTGCAACATCATGCTGGGCATTTTGGGAAAACCTCAAGAGCATTTCCATAAGAAGAGGACCCAACACATGACCTTCCTATTTCTTAGTTACCTTCTTAGTTACGCTTGCTGCCATGGTGCGTAATATCAGGCACTCTGCAATTCAGTTGTTCAATGATGTGTTGGACATTGATGTGTGGACTAACTGCAAGATTGTGACGACCGCTTGCCAGCTACAAAGCCCCACCACTCAAGCAGAGTATGGATAAGGTACAGGTGCACAGTGCCCCACCTTGTTCACATGCGGTGACCTCAGCACGCAGTAGAGCTTCCTGCGAGTTGGCAAGGGCACAGGTCCAGACACCTTGGCACCAGTCGCCGATGCAACATCAATGATCATCTGGACGGCAGCTTGTATCAAGTCCACCTGGTACGCCTTCAATTTAATGCGCAGCTTCTTGGCCAGAGTGTCAGTTTCATTGCCAGATTCCTCTGCAACCACAGGCTCACTCGCCTCTGCTTGCCCCACATCTGCTTCGTAGGCTTCAGCCGCTACATGGCAAACCTGCAACTAGCATAGGGAGTGGTGAAAATTGCAACCATGGAGTTGAACTTGAAGAGCTAGTGGCAGGCGCACACTACACTCTACAGTGTCTATCCATCAACTTTGGGTACGACAACCCTCTGGTGTTCGCTAACACACTAGGTTTACAGTTCGGGCATCCTCTTGGAGCCATGCACTGTTTGCTCAAAGTGACTTGGAACTCAATCGTCTGGCACTTCTTCCAAAAGATCAGTGTCATGACCACCTCCAAAGTGAGACACGACTGAAAATGGGCCCTCCTTTGTACAGGAAAGCAAACCAGAGCACACATCTTGCAAACAGCAAAAACATCCAGTGTGTGGCCGCAACAAAACGACAGCGACTGCTATGGGACTGTTAGCGATAGCAACGTGGCACATATCCCAAGGAATGCTTTGCGAATGGCACAGAAATCGAGTGCATGAATACTCAATTTGGGAGTGCCACCACTTAGCAATGTGGCATGGCTCTGTCAATCTTTGCGCTCACCATGTTTCTGGTGCTGCTATTGCTCAAGCATTGCTGTCTGCTTCTCAGGCCGTGCGCATTCCTGGCAACTGCAATGGAGAACATACAAGCCCAAGCTTGAGCACCTCTGATCATGATTGACAGCAAAGGACGTGTGTGGCTGCTCCACTCAAGACTGATCGCCACTGTGACAATCTCGCAACGCTATTTCCAATACTGGCAACTGGATTCGCCACACGCTGAAGCGACCCTGGGTTTGAATAGAACAATGACTAACAGAAATGCAACCCCAAACACAGACATCATACAACAATCGCCCCACCGAGGGGCGGATGTTCCTAATTTTAAGCATAACTGTAGGACGCTTACAAGCAGGGGGCTAGGGACTATTGCGTTTCCTGTGTTGAACCTCCATCTAAGCTCATGGGCTGGAACATTAGGCTACAGGCCATCAGGCCACCCGCTCAAACTGTACATTCGGCCCATTTGTCTGCTCACAGACTGCAGGGACTCGGTCGACCGCTTTACAGATGTGCACTCAACCCGTTGTACACCCGATCGACGCCAAGTAACAGCAAACTCGGCCAACTTCATTCCACAAATGCAGCCGCCCTCGGCGCATAATCAGTTGAGACGTTGGCCACAGCCGCAAACGGCGGCCGAGACCGTCAGTATAGCTTGGGGCGCGGCATGCTGCTGCGCTGTCTCACAGGCGCCCGCAACATTCTCAAAAGCCAGTGCGTTGATTGGCCCTGTCAAAGCCCGCGGACGGCCGATGGCCAACAGGCGATTCGATTGCGATGCCGCACCGTGTTTCCCGCGCGGCGGCAGGGCTTGCACTCCCCGGCGGACGGGCGCGCTCTGCAGGCAAGGCCAGTCGTGCGCGGCGGGGGCCGGAGGCGCAGACATGGCGAAATCTCTGGCTCGCAGGGAACGCTGCGCTGCCCCCAAAGCCGCCCACCCACACCCGTCCACCTGGTGTACCGTGGGTTTTTAACCCCTTCCACATCGGAGAATCCCAGCGTTGGGCCTTTTTCTCCGCATTTTGTTTTTGGGAGCGTTATTTTCGTTGTTTCTACGTTACTCCGCAGATGTTAATAAAAGAGCGTTATCAATTTCACTGTTTTCTCCCCAAAAGAGGCCAAGCGTTACGTTGCTATGCGGAAGGGTTGAAAAACCCACGGCGCAGGCGCCCCAAGGGTGATGTACTTCGCTGTATTGGGCGACCCGCACCATTGCAAACTACTGCACCAGAGCTGGACGCACCACAAACACACACTACAAAAGGCGCATGGCCCCCCCGATTGGTGTTGTCGCGCGCACCGAGGCCCAGGCGACCCGCCCCCTCCCTCCGCCATGGCCTTGCGGGGGCTGGCTCGAGCACTCCCCGGCCTCAGGTCCGCGGCCTTCCCATTGGGCGCCGCCTTCTCCGCATCGGCAGCGGCGTCCGCTGGCCCCGCTGCGGCCGTGTATGACCACCTGGTGCGGGTGACCGTGATGGACAAGCACGGCGTGTCGAAGGAGGTCCAGGGGATGGAGGGGCAGAAGCTGTCGGAAGTCCTGCTGGAGCACAGCGAGTTCGAGGGCATGTGCGCGCCGACGCCCAGCGGCAGGGGGGCGCTGGACTATCACGTGGTCGTGGCCCGGGACTTCTTGCGGATGCTGCCGGAGCGGACAGCCGACGAGGAGCTCAACCTGGAGGACCTGAGCCTCAACCCAGGCCAAAAGTGAGTCACGGGCTGGCGGGGGTGGGAGTGAGGAATTGTGATGGGGCCCAATGGAGTCGTGACTGCGTGTTGAAAAGGGGGCCTGGAGGCGTGCGCTGCGGCCCGCGGCTGTGGGAGATCGTGGGGCTTGTTGGCAACAGGAGATCGTACTTCTTTTGGGGGTGGGCTTCGAGAGGACGCACCTGGAAATTGGGCGCCCAGAAGCTTTCTCAGCATTGACATTTTGCTTCGGAGCCCTGGTGGTGTGGTGCCTGCACGAAGGCCTTCTCTCCCATAACTTACGCATCTGCCAGATTGCATCGTTGTTTGGGGTGATCCAACTGTTCCCTCACCAAGCTAACATCCTCCACAACTCCAGGACACAATATGCCATCATCATGGCAAAGATTTCCATCACATTTGTTTTGATGATGTTCGGTATTTGGAACTTATGCCAGTGCAATTCACTACAATGAGTACATCCCGAGGTGAAAGACTAGAGAACATACCCCTGTCCGAATAACCCAGATTGTACTGGAAATCAGTCACACGTACCCCACTTGTTGCTGGCTGGCTGTGCACCATACGAGCCAGACTGTGGTCCAGAAATATTGGCACAGCCATCTCTGCTCATGTGGCAAGCAAGGGCCTTAGAAATGATGTCCTGTGTGTTTGTGTGTTTATACCAGCTCCCGCCTGGGCAGCGTGATCAAGCTCTCGAAGGAACTGGATGGTCTCACAGTGGCACTTGGGGATATACGGCCTTGGGAGACGATTTAGATCAGAGAACATGGTTTCCTTTTCGGATGTAATGCTTGCAGCCTTGAGGGTAGCGCATTCTATGTATGCAAGTGCCTCCTTGAGTGCTTTGGTCTTGTGTGTTTTTGTGGTGGTTATATTCTCACCAAGGCATGTTCACCAAAGCAGTCCGACCTTCTTCCGATTTCTTATTTTCTGGATTTCAAGGGATGCCAGCGTTGTGCAGGATTCTTGTTCCAAATGCATGTGACTAACCATCTACGCGCACGAAACGTTCACTGGTTGTTCTGTGCAGAGTTGCCAGCTATGTTGGCTCTGCCTAGGCAGCAGTGCTGATTTTGCAAATTCGGCACCACCGACTTTGCCCTTAGGGTTTAATTCCTTTCCCTGTCATAAACCCTCTCAAATGCCAATGCTGATCAAGTTCGTATTTGACTGCAGTTCGTTTCTTGTATTCCCATTCTGTGTTGTCACGGTAATTTGGCAACACATGTCCACATCAGTGTCATGCCTGTCTTCATCTCCACAGAGCCCGCGCCCGTCTCCCCTCACAAAGCTCACAAACAGGAAAACCGTGCCCGCTGGAACAGCAATACATGCTGCCCACCTAAGGCGTCGGTGGAACAGTTGCGCATCGCAGTGATGCGGCTGCGAAAAGTGAGCGATTGGTCAGCCACGAGTACCTTGTGGACTACTGCGCAGTGCTGTGTGTTCTCAGCCCGCTTTGAAGACTTTATGCGTCATTCTGTCACAGCATGGCACAGAGTTGCACCACCTTTTGCCCAAGGGAGGGTGCTGTTGAAGTTGCTCGTTATCGCTAAATATAGATAAATTGAGCAACTGATGAGACCTGCAACTTCATTGAAGGAGACTGCATGGGTCGGAGTCAGTATATAGGAGGGTTCGGTACATAAAAGCGCTTCAAGACACGCGGTACAACGCCCAGAATCGACTTTCAGCAGTGCCCATTGGAGGACACGCCCCCTCTCATGACGGTTTTGGCCCCCCAGAACTGCATGAATAACGTAGGTAACACCCTTCCACATCGGAAAATTTTACCGTTACGCTTTTTGCTCCGCATTTTGTTTTTCAGAGCTCCAATTTTTAATAATTTTACGTTGCTCCGCAAAAGTCTTACTAAAAGAGCGTTATTTATTTTATTGTTTTCTCCGCACAAATGGGCCAAACGTCACGTTACCAAGCGGGCGGGGTTTCAAGACCAACGCCACTGCCAACACAGCCGTCCACAGGGAGGCCAGCAGCATCGTGCGCACAATGTGCACCGTGCATTGGGAGGGGGCAAAACGGCGATGACGACCCGATGATCCCGGCTGTGGCGCCCACACTGCCGTAAGCCCCGTCGGCACAGGAGCGGCGCCTTCCCTTAGGGCAATAGCGCGCGCTTGGTGTCCCCAAAGGCAGCCCGCCCGCCCTTGAACTGGTGTCCGCGAGGGCGATGAGCCACGCCTCGGCTCAGAAGGGGGCCGCAGCAGGCTGGTTGGTGAGCGCGTGGGCGAGGCGGGGCCCAGAGCCGGCATCCGCCGGGGCTCGAGCCGCGAGGGAGGTCGGCGCAGCGCAGTTTCGAGTGCAGCGAGGCCGAGGTGCGTGCGGAAGGGAATGAAAGGGAAGGCAATTCCATTGGGATGGCGATCAATTGTGGATGGCGGAATAGGAATTCTTTGGGACGGCTTGGCACACAGTGCTTGCATTGTGTGGCATTGGTGTTCTGAAGTTGTCGCAGCTTGCTGGATTAGCGAAGCGTGTGATGTAGGGTCGAACGAGTGTGGGCCTGTTGATTCGCCCTGTGGACCACATGGACAAAGTGCAGGATGTCTGGTGGGATTGGGCAACAGTCTGGGGTTAGATAGCGTTGTGCCTTTAGATAGGTACCACTGAGCGTGCTGAGGGGCCACCGATATGTGCCTGTGCCAGGGTTCTTCAATGGGGCAGGTATATCTTCAGAAAATGCTGCCACAGGGGCAAAGCACAGGCTGCCATTTGCCGCCAATGCCGCACCATCAGAGTCAGCAATTGGTGAGAAAAAATCTTGAGATGCGATCGACGGCAGGCGTCTCAGGAGACAGTGACACATCGCTGAGTTCATGGACACAGCTGTTTGACAACCAACGTGACCAAAAATTGGTGACAAATTGTGGTGTGCGTGTGATTACACACACCCCAGCACTCTTCAAGAAACGCGTTGTGAGGTTCATCTTAGGTTCAATTTGCGCGAACAATTTTCGATTATGCATAAAGGGCAATTGACGTCACTTGTGTGGCAGCAGGAAGTCCTCTGACTGTTTCTGAGCAGCCGCCACCCAAACTGGTGAGTGCCCACAGAAAGTATTTTAAACAAAGCCATACATGGCATTCAGGCTGTACTGTGAAGCCTTTGCAAGGAGGCATCGACAGCTCAGGATGCGTGATAATCGCATCAGTTACTTCCCACAAAGCTCACTAACTCGTGCATGTCGCAGAAGTCCTGATCTGACACTTACAACTGAAATTTTTCACCTCTATTTAATGTTTCTGCATAGCTGTCATTATTTCCAAGATGTTTGTCTCGTTTGTTTCTCTGTACTAAAGAGAGTATGAATTAAAACCTGAAGCAACTGAGGATCTGTGCGGCTCAGTGTGTTCAAACGTGATGGTACAGTAGCGATAATGCATAGTATGACGTATGATAGTCTCCCTCACTCGTGCACGACCTGGCATGCTCCATCAGTTACTCTATTTCTACTCTGCCATGCGAAGGTTTCATTTTCGGGTGTCCTTGCATGTGTGTATTTTTGTACCACCTGCCAAGACACAGATTCAATGCATCTCCAACTGGCTCTTGTTGCTTGTGTTCACTGCACCTAAGTGAGGTCAAGGACCTAGTATCCTTGTAGTGCAACTTTTTTCCTTATGGACATGCAGTGGTTGTTTTGCTTCTGACCGATACTTGTCCCCACATTCGGAGGCTGGCATGGGGTGCCTGGACAATATTATTCACTGCACCTCTGGGCTTGCACCATGCCCACCTGTGTGACACCAGGTTACTAATTTAACCATTTTCCGTATTTCCTTGATAATAAACGTTTCGGGGCATTTTGGTCCAAATCAATATCCAACACATCCATTTCCTGCAACATTTATTGGAAAGCAATCTTTTCTTTCTTTGACAGTGTGAATCAGCTTGGTGCCTGCTAGATGGCAATTAGCTCGTGGTTGTATGTGCACAACTGATTCCTGCAGTGCTGCATGCTGTAGAGCGGAGCGGAGATCAGGGAGAGGTTCCTGAATTTCTATGAAAGGAAGGCACACCAGCGCATGCCTAGTTCATCCCTTGTCCCTGATGACCCCACAGTACTCCTGACGATCGCTGGGATGCTACAGTTCAAACCAGTGTTTCTTGGACGGGTAGGTACTGCTGATTGCACCTATGCTTCATCCCCTGGTTTGATCCCAGCATCCATCGTTTTAGCGTTTGTGCCCATAGGCCTGAGCAAATTGTTGACGTATTGTCCTCTCTGCACATTGGGTGTACTACGGAGCATTCAGTCGATTTGTGGAGACCTGTGAAGGTTTGCATGATGCATGTGGCTTTGAGGGCAACCAAATGTGCCCATGGTCGATGTTCCCCAAGGTGCGTTTTGTTGATGTGAAATGACATTGTTTCATTCACAAGACAGAGGAAGTTGAGGGAAATCTCAGTTGTGTAAGTGCTAGCACCCAGGTGCTTGTCATGGAACCGGCTTGAGAAGCAAAGGGATCGTTCAGTGTGTAATTTTGTCAAATTTGAATCTTGCCAAACTCAAGGAGCCACTCCTGCAGACCCACTAGGAACAGATGAGGCACAGAGGGATGTGAGCATCCACTGTCCTTCCTTCCCTTTTTGCATTCTAGCAGTGCTGTGAAATTTGGTTGACTGTGCTGTGTTGAGAGCTGGGAATATGCTTGCTACCATTGCAGGCACCTAAACGGTATTCAAGGGTGACCACAACTCAAAAATGTGTGCGGACCAACGACATTGAGAATGTTGGAGTGACATCTCGCCATCATACATTCTTTGAAATGCTGGGGAACTTCAGCTTTGGAGACTACTTCAAGAAAGAGGTGCAAACGAGTGTGGTTGTGGTTTGTTGCCAGACAGCTCTGAAACATGGATACCAATTTTGGGATTATCACAATTGCTGTATGCTCAGGTTGTCGTCTCCCTGTCGATCACAACCATGCCGATTCTGGTGCTCATGCACCAAACAAAATTATTGGTTGGTGTTGATCCTGTTTTCATTGAGGGTGTCGTTCGTGCATCTTCGCAAAGCACTGCTTCAGTCTCGGTCATCCATATTCCTGTGGGCTTTCACAGTTTTTGGGACTGCTATGAACTCCACTGTTGCTGCAAAAAGGGGATTGTTGGGCTCTATCGTCAGTCATTTTGAGGTCTTTGAAGAGGCTGATGCTGTCTGCTGATCCAAGTTCAATTGCAAATACATGCGTGCATTATTCTGCGCGAAGCTGAAAATTTGGATACAGTCATTAATTCACCACCATTGTGCATCTGCAAGGCCATTGCCATGGCATGGGAGCTGTCAACGAAAGAGCTGAGGATACCCAAGAGCAGGATTTGGGTGAGTGTGTACACAAGTGATGACGATGCCCTTGCCATTTGGAGAGATGACATTGGCGTCCCTGAAGAGAGGATACAAAGGCGTGGGGAAGATGACAATTTCTGGGCTTCAGGGCCAACAGGTGATGAGATTCCTCAAGTGCTGCTGTACTTGTTAAGACAGCAAGACAATTCCATTCTCCTGCCATGGTGACCACCTGGATCAATATTGACCAATCGTCCCTTGCATTGATTTGCATGCAAGGGATATCATCGATATGCCAAAGATGTACATTCATGAAGTTTGACTGTGAAGGGTAATGATTCCACCTACACAGTATTGTTACAGACTGCTCATAGAGTCTCTAGATGTCGATTGCCCCATAGCTGATGGAGCACAATCAAGCCAGAATTCTCTTCTGTCCCAGAGGGTGCGGTCTTGAAGTTTTCACGTTCCAAAAGCATTGTCTGGGATGTTTACCTTCTGTGGCCTGGACCACTGTCAAGGCATGATGCCCCAGCCACAAGCCATTGCTGCATGCAATGCTGGACACGATCGCAATAGCTGATCAGCACTATCTGCAGGCAAGGTCAGAATGTAGCCTACACTGATCAGTAGAACTGCATGGGTGCAATATGAAGAAGGGCCACTTGCTTTGTTGCTGATGTGTATCAAGCAGTGTTTCATGTTGTGTGTTATTTTGTGCTTCTCTTCTTTTTCCCCACGCCACTACTGCTCTGCTTATCCATTTGACTGGAAATGGTGAAAGGACCCGATGAATGTTAACCCCTTTGTATGGAAGCCCCGATGTGCAGTGCATTTTATTGCAGTGAGAGCAACGATGTCATCGTTCTAGTGTTTGCAAGCCCTTCTCTTTCCAAACTACGCTGATCAATGTTATGAGATTGCTGCAGCTTAGCTGTGAAAACTGCTCACACATGGAGATACTTTCATGGATTTGCAGAAGTGAGGTGATTACTGAAGTAAAATAGAGTAAGGATACTTTTGTACTATATGCTTGATGTGGTATGTGTGAACTAGTGCCTTTTTGTGCTGTTAGTGTACTCAGTGCAAATAAATTTACTCACGTACTGTATCCGCACTTACTACAAGGCTGTCAACTGTCTCAGCAATGAAGCTGTCTATTTCATTTAGGTGGGCTTCACACCCCTGAATGGTTTTAAGAGGATCAGTAAGCTGCAAGAGACTCAGCGAGGTGAAGGAATGATGTTGCATCTAGTATTCTGTAAAATACACACAGACGAAATACGCACACAGGTGAAAACATTGAAAAACAGAAGGAAAAGAAAGATATGTGCCCTCCAATGTGCAACAAATGCCCGGGCCACAATGCTCATGGTCGATGCGATTTTTGTGACCCAGGGCCCTGTGGCCCATGCTCTGAACTGTACTACGACAACTGCCCTGAGAAGGGCACAGCTGGTGCTGACCTTGGGGACGATGACCGCTTTGTTGAGTTCTACAACCTGGTTTTTATGGAGCTTGACAGAGATGCTGAAGGGAAGTTGACGCCCCTGAGTGCCAAGAACATAGACACTGGAATGGGGCTGGAGAGGGTCGCCCAGATACTCCAGGTGAGCCTAAGAGGGACGATGTGATGACCCTGTGACGTTTGGCCTCTGGAGGCACAGTGAGGCGAATTGTCAATCCATGCTCAGAATTCAGATGTCAGGAGTGCTTCTCAGCCAGAAGATGCACAGCAAAAGTGTCCTTTGTCAATCTGATGGACTTCTGTCACTTGCCAATTTCCCAGCAAATGGCATTGACCTCCAGGATGGGGATGACATGAGCTGTGTTATCTAATGGCGTTGGTGATGATAGACAACACATTTATTCCTGGGAGTTGTGCTGTTGTTGTAATGGACATGGCCGTTTGGTGCTTAGCTGTTCTTGAGATGTCCCCTGGTAGATGCTCCAAGCAGTGCAAGATACGGCACAGCTGCTGATATGGTGTTGCTAAACAGTAATTGGGAGGAATGCCATTGCCATTTAGCTCAATAATCGGGCTGACATGCCACCATTGGTTCCTGCCCAAATTTTCCCCTGACATATCTTCAGGACACTCCCAGCAACTACGAGACCGACTTGATCTTCCCTATAATACAAAAAGCTGCCAAGCTTGCTAATGTGGAGTACAGCTCAGCCGATGAAATGACAAAACGGGCTCTCAGGGTCATGGGGGACCACACAAGGGCTGTGGTGTACCTCATCTCCGATGGTGTGCGGCCATCGAACATTGGAAGGGGATATGTTGTCCGAAGGTTGATCAGGAGGATCGTCATGAAGGTCAGCACAGCATTCCAATTGGCTTGGTATAAATTGTTCTTGCAGATTGGAATATTGCCATTTGTTTCGGCAGCAGTTGGTGGGCGTCCTGTGTTGACAAATGAGGATGTGCTATGTTTTGGAAGTCGCATAACTTCGCATTTCTTGGATGAAGTGACATGTACCTCGTCCTCCCAGTCGAAATCACTGCACACGCAGTCATGGTTGGAACCAACCCACCTGCATCAACTTCAGCACTGGCTCCTTTTCCTGGCAGGGTCGCTTGCAAGGCATCAAAGGGGCTTTCACACCAGCACTGGCAGATGTTGCCATCAGCCTGTCTGACGGCTGTGACCCTGCGGTCAGGAAGAGTGCCCAGAGGATCACCACTGTGATAGCAGAGGAGGAAGAGCAGTTCAGTCGCACACTTGCAGCAGGCCAGAAAAAACTACATGACATTGTAGAGGCATACAGACAGCCAGGGTCTAGCTCAGAAGTTATCATGAGCGGTGAAGATGCCTTTGTACTATTTGACACGTACGGGTTCCCCCTGGAGCTGACTCAAGAAATTGCTGCGGCAGAAGGCATGCAGGTGTGCTTGCAGTTCCGTGCTGAAAAGTGTCTGCCTCAACTGTCCTGTGCAAATCCATGGCAATTCTGTTATGGATTGTCATCTTGAGTTTATGTGGCTGCAAATTTCTTGTTGATGCCCTTATTTTTGTCTGCTATGCCTCAAGGTCGATGTTGCTGAGTTTACGGCCCAGATGGAGATTCAGAAACAGAGGTCCAAGCAAGCCCGCGGGCAGGTGGACATGGGTGCCCAGTCCACCATCGATTCCCTAATGGGTACCATGGGATCCACAGAGTTTCTGGGGTACAGCCAATTGGAGGGTGAGGGCAAAGTTATAGCCCTTGTGGTGGAAGGCGAATCCAGAGAATCTGCAGGAGAAGGCAAGTGGCTGGGTTATCATGCAGTAGCAGCAAAAATGTTGTGGTGGTGTTGTCTTTGCTGAATTTGGAACACTTTGATTGCCATGAAAATGCCAGTGCGCAGTGCAGACTGTAGAACCCAGTTGTCACAGATTCGACCCCTGTTTTTGTTGTCCCAGGACTAGCTGAGCATGCCATGGACATGGACAAGTACCTTGTCAGTGTATCACTGTCAATGCAGAGGAAACACGCTCCACTTGTCACAGTGCAGTGCGAGCTGGTAATGCAGGGACTTGCTACAGTCGTTAGTAGTCAGGGCTCTGGATTGATACAGTGCCTGATTCTTTGATGTTTGCTAGTGGTGGAAGAAATGGATTTCTCTTGCCTTCTGTCTTGCAGCAAGGCTTGTTTCATGTGCTTCTGTGTAGATGAATCACATCTCAAGCACATTCGTCACACTGTTCTGCGATGTTTCAGGGGCTGAGGTAGAACTTGTGTTGGATCGGACGCCGTTTTATGCTGAGTCTGGTGGTCAGATTGGGGACCATGGATTCTTGAGGGCTGTTGGTACATCTGGGGTTGGTATTTTCAGGGTCAGTGATGTCAGGCAGGGAGGCGGAGGTGAGCTGCATGTGCACACAGGAGCAGTGGAGTCTGGCAGCATTGCAGTTGGGCAGACGGTGAGCCACATTGGTTGGTTTATTGCTCAGTAACTGAGTGCCAGCGGAGCAAGGTATCTTTTCACTGACGCCTGTGCCAGTGCCTCGTGTGTGTATCAATATTGTGCAAAGTACTGCCTCAGTGCAAACAGTTTTGCTGGTGGGTTGTGCTGAAGGCCGTTGCACACACTTGCCTTTGTGTTTTGGCTGTGCACAGGACAAGGGAGGGAAAATTTGGGTTGTTGACTTGGGTTGCTGCAGTTCAGCAATGGCTGAAAGCATCCTTATGTCCCAAGTGTTGGGCAGTGCAATGAGGTCGCTTCTGAATAGGAATATTGACAACGGTGTAACCATGGTGTGGTGGGCATTAGATGCTCGTTGAGGCTGTGCTCTGTGCGGTGTTTGTGCCATCAGCATTCAAGCGTTTACATTTTGTAGTAATCCATAACTTGTGTACCAGAGAGGGGACGTGCTGTATGTTTCTGTCAGAAAGTAGATAAAATTTGGCCAACACAGCCACTCAACTTTTTGCAATTTGCTAATGCTCTGTGAATTATTTTGGGAGCACATTCTATGCCTGTTGGCATAGAATCTGCTTCTGCAGTCAAATTGCTCTGCAATATGAACACATGAGCTGATATAAAGTTGCGATTGCCATCTTGGCTACAAGCTGACGATTGCATTGGACATTGTGTTCAATCGCAAGGGATGTACTTTGGGGGCTTACACAGTGCTGTGGTATTGTTGAGGTGTCTGCAAGTGTTGATTCGTTGAAGCGGCAAAGGGTCAAGTGCCATCACACAGCAACCCACCTGCTGCAAGCTGCATTAAAGAAAGTTCTTGGGGAGGACACCTCTCAGCAAGGGTCGCTTGTGGACTTTGAGCGACTCAGGCAAGTCTCTGGTTTGTCCATGCAGCAAGGATTGTCAGCTGATTTTCAAATCAACAGCGATGATTCAATCAATGATCTTAATAACATAGCAGTCGGATCATCAATACGTCTGGTTGTTCAGTTCCTTTATCAGGATAATTGTACTGCCAGCGTTGCTCTGACCCTGGTTGCTGCCCCTGTGCGGAAAATGCATCCTGAGGCTTGTGCTGTTGCAGCCATCACTGCAGTGGGGATGACCAAGGACGTGTGTGACGCAAGCATTTGTGGGATTTGGTTTAAGTATGTCAGCTTTGCCAAAATACTGCACTTGGCACACACACACACACAAAGGGGGATGTCATGCAACTTTACAATATGTGGAATTACATACAAAACATGCACCTTTGCAACCCCTGAGCTGGTTCAGAGCCCAAGTGAAGTCAACTGGCGACCTCCATCCCAAGCTCCATGTTGAGTCCTTATGTGCATGATGATGCTAGGTTTGATTTCAATGCGCAAGGGGCCATGACAGAGAGCAACCTAGACGAGGTTGAGCGGCTGGTGAATTTGTGGATCCAAGAGGCACACAACCTGGAGACGATGACCATGCCACTCACTGAGGCAAAGGCTGCTGGGGCGACTGCAATGTTTGGGGAAAAGTATGCTGACGTTGTCCGCGTTGTCGATGTTCCTGGAGTGTCCATGGAACTTTGTGGAGGTGAGGTGAAGTCTCAAATGTGCTGGCAGAATTGGCTGAACATCTCACAAGATGTGTTGTGGTGAATGTGCATTTGTTGCTCTTCTTCATTGCCAGAGAATGTGGATTTAAGAACGGGTTGACGTGACATTGTGCAGGGACACATGTTAAAAACACATCAGAGATTGGGGGCTTCAAGATCGTATCAGAATCTGCAATCCAGTCTGGCATTCGGCGCATAGAGGCTGTCGCTGGACCTGCAGTTATTGACTATCTAAACAATGTCGACAAGGTTGTGAGGACCCTGAAGGGGAGTCTGAAGGTCGAGGTTGACAAGATACCAGAAAGAGTGACTGCCCTGCAGCAAGATCTCATGGGAAGCAGGAAAGAAGTTGAGGCCCTTCAAAAGGAGTTGGCACTGGTCAAGGTGGAGGTGCGTACCAACAGATCGCTGCATAGAGTCCTTTCAAAGCGCTGAAATCGCTCTACAAAAAGAACCCACGTGGACTGTTGTTAGCTTGACACAGGAGTGGAGAGTCCCCTTGATTGCCAGCTGCAACAGTTATTTGCTGCAAGTCAGTAGTGTTGTGCGATGAGGGAAAGCAAGAGGGAATGGAAGCGGGGCCTGTGTCCAATTGTTGGCACACACCAAGGGAGGACACCATTCACAGTGGATGGCAATGCTGGTATTGACAATGGTGGCACTGAGCTTCACCTCTGTGCCACCACAGCGGACCAACCTTTACTCACAAGCTCATGAGCGTGATCATGCACCCATAGATGCGTCCCTTGTCATGTGCAGTGAGGTTCTGGAAGGACTTCAACTCAACTGGTGTTTGCATGTGATCTCATATCTTGCTTCTGTTATGTGTGACATTGAGCCACTGTACATATGGTGGCTACTGCCATCACCCATGCATGATTAGTGTTCTTTGCAAAATTCTGTGCTTTTGTGGCTTATTCCCTGCTTTTGGTATCCTCAACTGATTTGACACTACCTCCTCCCTCCCTTACCATTCCCTCATTCTGCAAATTTTTTTGTCATTCACAGCTGCGAGAATTGTTGACTCACAGGTCATCATCTGGCAATTATGAGGCCCATATCTTGGCTACAAGTAATTTGCATGCTCAGATTCTTGTGTGCCTGTTCCTGCACTATGCACATGCACATGCCCTGTGAGCTTGCCGTCCATGTGTGTGGCAGATTGCCAACCTTGCAACTTGACCAGCAATTATCAAAATCTTGTGACAAAGTCCATTGAATCTCAGGTTTCCATGAAGGAAACCACACAATTTCAGCTTTCCAACGAAGTGCCGTGGTTATCAAAGTTGTTGCCTCTATCTGTGTGTGTAGGCACTGGCAGGCCAAAGCATTACACTCGATGGCGGTGCTAGCCTCCTGGTGGCTGACCTGGATGGAGTTGATGGCAAATCCATGCAGGAGGCAGCTCAGAAGCTGCTTGATGGAATGGGAGACCCAGCTGCAGTGCTGCTTGGGTCTGCGGGTGCTGGGCGCGTCAGCCTGGTCGCTGGATTCAGCCCCGCGGTGAGTTGTTCAGAAGTCGATGGCCACAGATGCTTTCCAATGGCATATGTGGTCACTTGTGGCAAGTGGAATGTATCATACCAGACTGTCACCAGAACGATCATGAGCACAACTGCGTCTTCTCTGAGCCTTGGAAGTCCCGCAAATATTGGCCAAGGGAGTGCTGTAACCCAGATCCTTGGATTTTAAAAATGTGGGTGCCACAAAGCCCCTTCAAGTCCGGGTGCAGGTCAAGAGTGGGAGCAGATGCAATGGCGTTGGTTAGGCAGTCGTTGTCCATGTTCCTGCAGCTGTGCTGCCAAAGGAATTGGTTTGGGATCTGACCAAGAATTGCTTGGGCTTCCACCACATGCCTGTTGACGATGAATGCATGCAGAAATGTGTCTACTCAGAATCGGCAGTGTTGACTGACTGAACATACAGCATGTTGTACCACCAACTTGAATCCCAGTGTTGCAGGGCACAGAAGGTTTGTGCCACTGTATCCATTTTTATTGTCTGGCCCATCTGCAAGAATCCAGCGGATCGAGAAGATGGCAGTCATTGACATGAGGTATCAACCTCACAAGGCTCATATGGTATCAGCAATGTCACAGAGCATTTCGAGAACACATTGAACCATCCCTACTTTGCGCGCCAGTCTAGCTCCCTTTGTTAGATTCAGGTAAATATCGTGTCTGGGGTTGTGACACCACAGCTAGAAAGTTGGGGAGCTTATTTTGACAATTCATTTGCTATACAACCCAAATAGGCGAATGGGAGATGCCATATATGGCATATATATGCCATATATGGAGATTCCATATAGTGGGCATGGTCCATGCCTGCACAGTGACTATTGCTCTTGTGTGAAATGCGACTGGGAATTGCTTGGTATGCTCTTGGGTGTGTCCACACGAAAAATTGCAACTGCCAGAAGGTGAACAGTGCACAACTGGAAGCGTATGCCATCGTGGAATGGAACTCGTTCTCTGGCGGGAATCCTGACAGCATTGTGAGGGAGCTTCAAAGCTATTGGAACAAACTATTGAAACCGAGCCTGCGACTGGCTGTGGAAAGGCAGCCATCTCATCATTTGCTCAGTCACAAACGAACCTCAGTATCTTGCAGAGACTTGCAATCCTGGGCTCGCTCTCTGAGGTTCCTGTTTTGGATCGTGTCTTCCAACTGGCCCATAACTGCCCTTTTCATGTCAGGTGGTTTCTGGGGGACTGCAGGCTGGCAAATTCGTTGGAGGAATTGCCAAGATTTGTGGAGGGGGTGGGGGCGGTCGCCCAAACCTGGCTCAAGCTGGAGGCCGACAGCCAGAGAAATTGGAAGAGGCTCTAAAGGCTGGCAGATCGCAGTTGACAGAGGCTTTGAACTTGCTCCCTTCGTAACTCGCGACGTGCTACCCTTGCAGCACGTCCATTCTTTTTCCCTCATTTAAGTTGTACCTCCGCTCCAGTGCAGCCGTTGCAGATCGTGCCAACGGCATTGCCTGAAGAACGATGACCGTGCCAACGGGCGGCCCTGCCTGAAAACAATGTCTGAGACTTCTGTCCTCTGCACAAAGTGGTGGAAGTGGCTGGTGAAAGTATGGGCAGGCGCACAACAATTTGAATATGTACAGAAAGGCGCTTACCCTCAAATGTGTACTGGTCAGAATGTCCCTCGCGTGTGGGCGTGATTGCTGAGTTTGTCAATGGTTGAAGTTTGCTCGGTTGCCTGGCCGTCACAGGACATGGTACTGTCCTTGAATGTACGGGGCATTGGCGGGCTCTGTTCGTCCCTAGAAGTGCTTCTTCCCAGTGTGTTCACGATTTCTCTCATGGCGGAACAGTCAGAACTGCTAAAACTTGAGCCTCAATGGGAAAGAAACAAAAAAGCTCATAGGGGCACCGCACAGTGTGCGCAGGATAGTTGGAGGCGGCGAACTGACATTGCACGAGGCAGTAAGGGACAGGTGCAGTGGAAGGTGCAGTTCTGTCACATGCCTGCAGTGCGGTGCAGCGGGTAGGGAAAGAGCAAGTAAGAGAGGTGCCCCAATGGAGGCATGAATGTGAACGATGAATGAACGCGGCTTGGACCACGGATTTCCAGGATTGCGAGAAATATCGGAGATGGCCCAATTGTGTTGTTGGTTTCCTTCAAACATGCCCATCTTTGCCAGAACCGCTGCACATGTTGCTCCACCACAGTTGCCGGACAGCATAGCACAGCTATTCAATGCCCCCTTCCGTTGAAAAACAGAGCCAACGTCGGAACAACGATGTAATCAATAATGAATCAAGCCCCAGCATCAGCGACAGGCATACAACCCAAACTTGGAGCAAATTTGCTCGGCCTAATTAGAAATAAATGACGTCCCAACGCCAATCGGATTGGTTTCTACATCTCAGGAGAGATTATCGACGAAAATAAAGCTTTCACTTTGGGCAAGGCTCAACATGCCGCTGCATTCAGGTCCATGAGCAGAAACGTATCCACCGTGCAATGCATCAGATTCCCAGGTGCAATCGCAGTTGAGTAACCCACTACAGATCGACGAAATTCAGTAATGACTGTCTTGTGGCGTTTAGAACTGGCCTTGAATGTCGCTAATGATGCCACATGTGCAACAGCAGGCAAAGACAAGCTGGTCGGAATATGGTACCATGTGGGCAGGCTGCTTCCTGGAGGCCTGCTCTGTATGGCCACTGGGTCGCTGGCGCAGAACACGTGGAGATCCTCTCCCGTGCCAAAAGCAACTGTGCTTGATTTCTGCAGCAACAACAAGACCGACAACTGCCATGACTTGAAACTGCTCAGACCCTCCAATGACCGACCTGCTGTGAGGTCCAGGGCTCAGGCTTGAATGTGGCGTTCACAGCGTTCACAGCATAATCACGTTCCCCGGTGAGGATCTTCCAACTCAATTCCCAGGTATTCATCATCTTTCATGTTCACTGTGGTCCCATTCTCCTTGTCCTAAACTCTTCTGTTCGTCGATGCCCTGCGCGGGCCCCAAGGGACAAGGCAAAAGCCTGCCGAAGTTGGCCAGCAGCGCAAACAACTTTCGAGGAACGGGTGGAGCATGAGGTCGCTGGAGGCGGGGCCCGGCCCCTCCGCCGTCCTGCACCCGCATCCTTGCCAATGGTCTGGCAGAGTGCTGGTGGCGGGCGGCATGGGGCGCAGATGTCTGCGGCACAGGGCACGGCTGAGGGTGGAAGGGCGGGGACGACTCGGTGAGAGATGGAGGATCTCAACAGGGACCCCAGCCGATCGGGGCAGTATCCATGCACAGTTGGGGAGGGAGGGGGGGGGGAGGGGGCGCGGGGGCGCTACAACTTCAAGGTACCCGGGCGGTGCAGCGGGTGGGTGACACGGGAGCGGTCGTGAATAGAGGAAGGTTCCGCGGGGGACGTTGCCACCGAGCTGGGTGACATGGCGACGAAATCTTGCTTGTATGTGCTGTGCAGTGCGCCCGATGAGCAGGCATTGAGCCACTGGCCCGGTGCGCGTTGTGACGCCTGCGCCCTAGCAAGGCGGTGGAGTGGGCTGTTTTGCTTTGTGCGACAGCCGTTGGAGGGACCGTTTGTTGAACTGCGGCCAGTTGTGGTCCCTTGATGCTGGAACCTGAAGTGTTTTTCCTACCTCCAGCCCATGAGCTGGAGCGTTTGCTCTCTATACCCCACCCTTTCCCTTGTAAAGGGAGGGAGCTCGCGAAGTGAAAGCTGGCTAAGTTGCAGTTGGTGCTGTGCGATGCTGTAGCGATAATGCGGTGTTGTCATCAATGCCCCACACCCTAAAACAGCTCTGGAGCCAGAGGAAGCTGTTTTTTGTGGTGTGGGAATGCATGCAAAGTAGCTTTAGACCTTGTTCAAAGCTATGATCGACCCAGGCAACAACCATACTACCTTGCATAGGCACATCCAGGGACCAACATAATACTTGGTCTACCAAAGCTTGAATGAAGAATTCAATGAAGTCTTTGTTGCTTCTGATTTCTTTGTGTGCTCAGTACATACTCTGTCACACTCTCCCAATGCAGAGGGCCAGTTGTTCGGAGACCAAACTGCAAAGAGCAATTCATCCAGGATGGCGAAAATTTTGGAGCTTGAAGCACAAGCAAACACCCAATAACTGCTTAAACAGATGGTCATAAGAAGAAAGGGCCCCAAAGTATGAACATATGGGCTGGACACGACATTGAGATTCTTGAAGACTTATGGACTAAGTGCGCTTTTGCACTGTAGACACACAAGCGCCTGTCGCAGTGCTAAAAACGCAGACGCATCCAGCATTGGCGCAATTTCGATTATTAGGCTTAAAAGTGTATCAATTACTCATATCGGGTGTGGTGGGCTCGGTTGGACGTTGAGGCTATGTTGGACATGTAACCAAAACTGTGAAGCCTGGGCAAATGTGCATTCATACCCATGTGACATACCACAGAAATGCAGGCCATAATTCTCCTCCGCAAGGTATTAAAAGGTTGTTGGAAAACTCGATCGTTCTAATGTGATAGTTGCAGACCAGTGCATTGATATTCACAGCAATGGTGTCTGTTGTTCAGCCAGGTCTTGAGGTGTTTGCACTTGATGCTGCACTTCCATTCGATTACGAAAGTAGGATGCAGGAGCAGCTGTCCCAACAAAGGAAGCTGAAGATAGGAATCGTCGGGTTTGGAAAGTTTGGCCAGTTCTTGGCAAAAAGGCTTGTACAGCATGGGCACCAGGTAGGGGCGTTTGCCACACCACTGGCACACGGTGCCAAGCTAGTCACTGCCAGCAATGTTGAGCAGATTCGTTGTTATCTTGCTGCTGAACCGACCTAAGAAAAGATTCTTGAAGGGGGGCTGTCCTTTGCCTGCTGGCTTGACACATGTCAGAATTGTAATGACTGGTCCCTGGCATTGGACTAAATGCAAGGTTGCCTTGCTGCTGATTTAGGTCTTGGCGATTTCACGGACTCCATATTTTGACGAGGCTGCAAAGCTTGGCATCCAGTTCTTCACAGATGCGGACGACTTCTGTGAATGCCATCCAGATGTTGTCGTGGTGTCAACATCTATTATATCCCTCGAGTCTGTGCTCTTGTCCCTGCCATTCCAAAGGTTGAAGAGGAGCACACTGGTTGTGGACGTCCTTTCTGTGAAGGTATGAAGCTGCCAAACAGGCATCATGGGCTGTACATGTGATTCCTTTGCTGCATCCATTTGTTGGATACTGCGCTGCCCTGCATGACTGCAGCAAAGCCCTTAACCCAAAAGGCAGAAGCATTAAATCGCTGATGATTCAGTAAAATATTGCAAGAAATGTTGGTCGACAATTCTGAGAGCTATTGTTAATCATCTTTTTGTGTTTTGTTGCTTGGATTGTCGAATACTTGCGATGGGCACCGAGCATAATGGGCTGCAAGTGCATGGTCATGTAACCTCTGCAGAGTAACCAGGTGATGCTTTCAGCAGTGCTTGCAGAAGTTCAGCACAGTGGGGCTTGGCATGGCGATTTAGCAAAGAGAACTGATGTGCAGTGTGCTAGATCTTATCAAAGACCAATATCACCGGGCATTACCCAAGCTTGTGCAGTCGGCAAAGGAGTGACATGGGATATATAAGAAGTGCTGTCTGCGTGTTGCTATCTGTGTTGTGTCTGGCTTTCGTCACAGGTGTTCCCAAAGCAACTGTTTCTTAGGACCCTCCCCCCGGAACTGGACCTCCTGTGCACCCACCCGATGTTCGGCCCTGACAGTGGCCAGGGCACGTGGGAGGGCCTGAACTTCATGTTCGAAAGAGTTCGTATCGGAGACAGCCCCGAAAGACAGCAGAGGGTGCAAGAATTTCTCAAGGTGCTGTGAGACTTGGGTTGCGGCAGTGCGTTGCTGAAACCCGCTTTGCTGGCATTTGCCAAAATGTAAAATGCCACCCTTGGTTGTGCCAAGTGATGTTGCACCATATGTTGTAACTGCATACTGCAGGGTCAGTCTGACTGTGGCATTGGCAGCCTTGATGGGCAATGTTTCACTTGCAAAAGTGGGGAATGGGCAGGAGGACTTCATGTTACTTCGTGTTGTGTTGGAATGTACGACAGGTCCGATGGCTCTGGCTGGCTGCTATATCCTGGCTATCTGGCTGGCTGTGCTGTATCCTTGTGTGAAGCTGGTAATTGCAAAGCGCCCACAGCAGGTCACCCCCATGGGTGTTGGCTTTGTGGTAAAACTGTGCATGGAGCATCCATGCCGCTTTTCCAGTTCTTTCGACCAGACTGCCCTTGCCACTAAACTTACCTGAAGGTATTGAAATTCATAGATTGTGATTACTAAGCTGCATGCCAGCTTCTTGGGACACACTTTGAACAGCACCATGGTAGTTCCCATGCTCCAAGTCTTGGTGACCTTTGCTGAGGCGTCGATTCGTGCTTGCAGATTTTCGAGGTGGAGGGATGCAACATGATAGAGATGACGTGCGAAGAGCACGACAAGAAGGCAGCAAGCACACAATTCATAACCCACACCGTTGGCCGTGTGTTGGGGGCCATGGACCTGGAGTCTACTAATCTGGACACAAAGGGGTACCAGTCGCTCGTCAACCTCGTCAATAACACGACCAATGATTCGTTTGACCTTTATTATGGCCTGTTCATGTACAACCAGGTGAGCTGATCGAATGGCTGGAGCTCTCGATAGCAGTTGTCAGCTTGCAGGTGGAAAGGCCATGCTTTGTGGTGGCTTACGAATAATTGCTGCCACAAACTGCGAGCGAACAGTGCTTCTTCGTATTGTGTCACTGTGGACATGGGGGAGCACATCGTTATTAGCAGTGTGTTGCCCCAGAATGCTACAGAGGAGCTGGACAGACTGGAGCGTGCCTTCCAGGACGTGAAGACCCAGTTGTTCGACCAGCTGCACGGCGTCCTCCGCGAACAGCTGTTTCACTTGGGTGATGAGGTGGCGCAAGAGCCAGCTAACACACAAACAGGTGCCTCACTTTCAGCCGGGCGTTTTGAGGCTGCCAGGCGGCACTCAGAAAATAGCAATGGCCATGTTGACAGGGAAGGCGAAGCTTCGAAGAGTTCAGTAGAAGGAACGTCAACCTGAATGAAGACTGGTATAGGTGTCGTGTTTCCTATAGGCCCACAGCGCTTGCACGTGCTACATTGTCAAGATCGTCGACGTTAGGGCCATTCACCTGGGGCTGCTTCCTGGGGCGTGCCCTGTTGGCTTGTTGCTGTACTATTGGGCACATGCTGGTTGGAGGAGCACGCTGTTCAGATTGTTGGGAACCCCACAGTATCACAACTAAGCCAAGGAGGGAACCAGTTCACTGGGCCAGAGGAGCCCACGTTGCGTCCCTCTGGATGCTGTGAGCAGTGGGCAATAATGCGATTGTTTGAGGGCTATTGATATGAGCCTTGGTCTGTTACTCTCCAGATGGAAGTTCTGGCATTCCTGGTTGACCAGATGGCGACATGAATGGAGTAGGGGCAAACAATGAGCTGATTTGTATTGACCTGCACACTATCAGGTTCAGACTGAATTTTTAGCGCTTTGCTTTAGGGAATGTGATTGGTACTTCGGAAAGCCATGGTTAAGTAGCGGAGTTCCATGAGGCCAACGGTAATGTGGAATAAAATACCATATTCGTGTATTCCCACGTATGCTCCCGTTCTTAGCGCAATGTGTGTGCTTCACCACTCATGGCTATGTAGAACTGACAGCAGACTGATTTTGACCCACATAACAACAGTTGACTCCAAGCAAGCAGGAGTCCGGACCTGTGACGCACAGGCGTTGCTTAGTTTCCAAAAAATCTACAAAAGTCAAGACAAGGCACACATTGCTCCTGTCTTGTCAGAAAATTTTGCTCAATCCCCTCCAGTCGTTTTTTTTGCATCTCCGCATCCACTGTGGTGTGTGCCCTCGAGGCGTGTTATCGACTGGTGTCGCCCGCTGACCGCGGCCACTAGCGATTGCCTGGGAGACCCGTGGGCGATGTGATGGAAGGCGTGTGTCCCTCCTTGCTCCCATCCCACCACGTATTGTGATATGACAGGACGCAAAGATTGATATGATAGGTTGTGCGAGCGGAAGTGCTGATTTCCTGATTGATTGGTGAGGCAGGTGGTAGTGGGGAGGGGACTGGGGAGCTTGTTGTCGAATTTAATCAACTAACGGATGCTTACAAGCGCAACAACATCGCCAAGGATACAGCTTCCGCTTCACAAGACAATCGGTATGCATTGCCACCGCTTTTAGGCACTATATTTGTAAGGGCTGCAACAAACTCCTTCGAGACAGTGTGAAAAAGGAGAGTAAAGTAGGTAGCGGACATCTGCTGCTGTTCACCCTCACTTGGCTCCAGATTGGAAAAGGGAAACAAAGCATTCAAACAGGGCAGAGGAACGAGCGCGGCCCCAGGTACCATACCATATGGGTGCAGGAAATGTGGTCCTCAAGGTCGCACCTCACAAGCGCGGTTTGTCATGGCGCAACTATAAACGATGATACATTTACAACCACACTGTTTTACCATTCTGCTCCTGGGGGTATGCTCGACGGCGTCGGCATGGCGTCACAAGCTGGCCATCCACATTTCAGGGGGTGTTCCCAGAGCAGAAGAGCGCTGGACAAATACTGCCCTCGGAATGCAGACCAGCGTCACGTGTTGGCAAATTCCACATTCCAAAACAGTCCGTTTTCGACGTTTGTTCTCCGCGACAGAATGCCCGAGTTCTGGTCGTTTTGGTGGCCTTTTAAGCTTCAACATTTTGGGTGCATCAACTTTTGTTCACGACATTTTACATCACCTGGCAGGGATTTAGCCCTCAGCTCCCTGTTTTGGCCCTGCAAGGCAGTGTCCATAGGCTGTGTCCACCTGAAGCTTCGGACGCCAAATGGCAACTTGGCGCAAGCAGAAACTGACCAAGGAAATTGAGCACAAGCCTTCTCATTACGCAAGCAAAAATGCGACGAAGGAAAATGAGCGCAACCCTGCCAGGCACAAACGGGGGTGTGGCAGCCCAGCCTCCCCCAGCCAACCTTGCCCTGCCGGCGCGCGTCTCCATGGCCGCACTGACGTGGGCACCCTGAGGCGCGCCCCGTCAAGCGGATCGCGTAGCAAGCCCCTCCCCGCCTCGAGCATGGTCCCTTCCCTGCGCCTCGACATCCATGTCGTCGTTCGGGGCCGCTCGCCGCGCGGACGTCTTTACCCTGGACAGCTTCGGCGCAGGCTTCGACCTGGATGAGTTCATCGGCCGCCTGTGCCGCGACTTCCTGAGCGATTCGGACCTCGGCAGCGGCTCGTCGGGCCGCCTGCGGTCGCCGGGCGGCGCCATGAAGGCCAGCGAGGCGCGGCAAAGGGTGGCGGGGCTCTTGGCTCACATTGAGAGGTGCGCGGCCGGGGCGGAGTTGCATGGGTGAGGTTTGTTGCAAAGAGGAAGGTAAACAGGTCAGAAAAAGAGCAGTCCCTCCTAGGCAAGTGTGTGTGAGAATCTTTTGCATACTGCGGGAAGATGATGCACAGTGTCTGGTGCAACAAGAGGGGCGCGGGGCCGGGGGCGTGTGCAGGGGTTGAGGGAAGTCTGCACCGACTGCCGGCTTCGGAAGCGCGAAAAAACGTTGTTCTTGCGGCGTGTGGGTCGTTGTCAGGCTATGGGCGCGTGACGCGATTGGGGCCGCTGTGGATTTGAACACGCTTGCGGATGTGAATTTCAGCGAATGGATTGCATTGGGCGGACGTCGGTCCCTCTCTCATCGGGAGTCATACTCGGTGGAGGCGATTGGTGGGCCCTGCCGCGAGCTTTCCTTTGGCCGTGGTTTCGAAATGAAGCTCCTGTTCTGTTTCGAAGCGTGCTGGTGGGAGACCTGCGGGTCGCAAGGATTTGGCGTTGAGCCTGGCAGCGAGTGAAACGAAAGTTTTTAATGGTCTTTGATAACCCTAACAGTGCTGTCGGCTCCACGGGCTAAGTTATTTCCCTGTGGGGCAAGTCGGGTAAGCGGCGTTGTTGCTCCCGACGCCACACGAATCGTCACGCAATTTTGGGTGTGATGACCTGGAACTGGCACCCCCTTGGCTGGTTTGGCTTTTGTTAAAGTTGTTTAATTTTTTAATGTTCACAGCCTTCATGGCTAACCTTGAGGTGGTTGCTTCAGTCGATGTGACCTGCTCCTGCATAACTTTGGCAATATTGAAACATGTGCCTTGTTTGTGCCTGAGACTTTGTTGTTGAACTACCAGCACTTGCTTACATCACCAATTACATAATAGCAGGTTACCTGGTCATTTCGAAGTTAGAGTGAGCTTTCTTGTTTCTATGTCCTTATGTTCAACATTGTACTCCCAGGTATGGGTCCAGGGTGCGCACACTGCATGATGACGTCCTGTCACAAGTTCAGGAGTCGCAGCAGAAGCTTGAGAGCGAACAACAAGAAGTGAAGGTGAGCCAAGGAACTAACACTGCGTGGATGGACTGCTAGTGTTTCCTTGCTTGTCTCCTGGAGGCAGCTGGTGATTTGACACACAGTTGGTCCGACTTGATAAGATGTTGGACAGTGCAGTGCCACAATCAGATGTCAAGAAGTCTTTCGAAGATATTACCAAGCCATTTGCACACTGCAACCCTATGCAGCACATATTTTTACTGGAGAATTGAGAAAAATGACTGTTCTACACAGAAAAATGGACCCATTGTGTTACACAGACACATTCACCTGATTATTGACTGGGGAACATACAGACACCATAATTGTTGAGTTGCCAGAAATTTTACCTGTTTATTCTGTGCAAGCAGAAGGGTGCTCAAAATGTTCTTCCAATCAGTGTAATGTGCATTAATGGGCACTGCAAATGGGAATCATGGCACAACCTCCAGAGCTGTCGATGCTCTCAACAGCAGTTCTCAGCTGCCGCCCAGGTGGCAATCCCCCATGCTCCAGCATATAGTTTTCTAGCCTCCCACCCACCCACCCACCCCTTCACCCAACCATGCACACACCCTTAAATCATGGCAAACAAGCAGAATGAGAACGGACATGCATCCTGAGGTACAGCCTTTTGCCCATTATGGTTCAGGGTTGACCGCTTGTCTGATTGTTGACTCTGGTGTGTTACAAGGGTGTCTTGGGTGTTGTTGAAGAGGAGCTGGATAAGCTGAGGGATGGCTTTCACGACCTGGATAGGAAGGTTGCCAATTTCGGCCGAACTACAGCAACGATAGGAGAGAGGTTAAAGGTGCCCCTCCCCAATCCCCCCTGGCCTCCTCCAGAAGATGTCTCGTAGTGGTTGCCAGTTTGGAGGGTAATATATGTCTGTGTGGGCACCAAGTCAAGGACCAAACTGCTGGTGGAAATCAGCTTTTTGGTGACATCATTTGTTGAGGTCAAGACAGGGCTCTGGCCCTTTCTGGCATTGTGCAACATGCATGCATCCACAGTGATTTGACCTAGAATGTCGCACACCTCCCTATTCCATCTGAGTGCACAATAGGGACACAGCAGTCTCAACCGCAGGTGCATGGAATCAAGTGACCTCACATGTCTGATTCCAAGGGCTTGTGCTCAATTGAGTACAACTTCTTTCTGTGCACTTGTTGACTGAATGGACTGTGCCCACCATGCTCACACTGCAGTGCACGTCGTTTATTCGGGGTTTCTTAGCTGGCTAATGCACAATCAAGGTCATGGCAGTACTGTGAAGCAGAAGGCCTCATGTGCAGCTTCGAAAAGTGTTTGTCTCTATTTATGGCAACCAAAAGGAAGTCGAGCAAATAGGACAAGGCACTGCGTAGTGGACTCAGTCAGTATGTTGTATGCTGTGCTTATTATGTTGCTCATTGGCTACCGTCTATCTCTGCTGCTGACCACAGACAAGTGGAGGCCTCAAATTCAAAGGGCTAAGACTTGCTGTGGTGCATGACAGAGGTCACATGAACGCCAGAGCCAGGCCCGTCATGCACTGCAGCTAATTGAGCACCTGAATGCCTTCAGCAACCTCCCTGCTGGGAGCGATTTGAGCAGCCTCCCAGCACTGTTCACCGATGAAGCCCGGATGCCAGAAGCCGCTGTAAGCATGGGATGAGGCCCGCATTCCCACATGCTGTGCTGGGCGCTACCAGGACAGTTATCACTCATCTTGGGGATGCCAAGGACCTACCCATTCTTTCTGTGTCAAGTTTTCTTTCATTGTATAATTTTATCCTCACCGCTGTCTACTTCATGCACGTGACAAGTTGCAAGTTCTGTTTGCAGTCTCCCTCTGCTTTGTGTCCTGAGTCAGCTGCCTGGTCATCCATCTGGCAAGGATCTCGATGGGGCATGACAGGCTGGTAATTGCTCTGCAGTACTTGAGCCAAGTTTGGGGTGCATGCTCCCCCACTTGTGTATTGTACGTCCAACTGGCGTCAGGGCAATGCAAAGAATGCGTGGCTGTATCTGCGAAGAGGGGCCGTTCAGCACCACATGCAGGAAATCCTGTTCCTTGTTCATGAGAAACCTGGTGCATCCTTAACCTAGAACAAAAGGGTTGGGCAATAGTGCAGCCTCCATTCCTGGACCTAACACAACAATTTCTCCTGTATTTTCAAGGAGGGGAGTTGCCAATGTTAGCAACTGTGCAGCAATGCAAGGAGGCATATTACTAGAGGGTATGGGGATTCATGTGCTACATGGGGGAGGAGTTTCAAGCTGTGGACACTGGGTTCAAATGTTGATGTTCACACATGAACTACCCTGTCTTCAAAACTCTGTAAACCATTTGCCTATTTGTGGTGGTAAGCAAGCAGTGTTTGTGCAAGCCCATCATCTTACCACCTGAGGGACAGGCAGCATTGCCCCTTTTGACAGATTCGGATACTCAATGAACCCCAGGACACATTCACAATCATTGCAGCCCTTGTGCTGGCCCTTGTCATGGGCCGTACATCCGGATTGTGGATGCATCAGAGAATTGCCAGTGTAAATGGAGGCATTATGCAGCCTGCATTTCAGCATTGTGACCTCTTTGCCGAAACTGCAAGCTTGCAACCTCTTTGTTGAAGCTCTTTGTTGGGCTGGGTTGAGAGTTCTGGTATGCTGACTACAACATGGCGCATTATTTTCAGTAAAAGGACTACCATATCGCCGAAACTGTAACACCATTGCTGGACGTCCATGAAACCATTAAGATTTGTGCAGAGTCTTGATCTGATAATTCGCAGCAAGAATGACGATCGCTGCTGGTTCCTTTGCAGGCCACAGCTCAGCAGCTACTGTCCTTGACTTCAGACCTCCGAACAGCCAAACAACATGCGGGGGTGACCGACAAGGAAGATTCTGGGCTGGGAACCCTGGACAATGCTGTGTCCAGACTGGAGTCGTACTGCAACCAGCTGGAAGCCCGTGTGGTGCACAACTTCGATGAGGCCGCTGAATTCTGCAACCAGATTGAGATGGCCAAGTGCGCCTTCATCATGGCAGAACTTCATCGGGAGGCCGCTCTTGCACAGGTTGGGAGGTAGGGCAGATGGCATAGGAATTGTGATGTTGTTGTGCTGTGGTTACGCTTGCCTATTTGGAGGGAAATGGCTGCTTGGCACCTGCCACATTGGATACAGATGCTGTATCATTGCGGACCACTGCAGCTAGCACAAAAGCACTGCTGGGATCGCTGTGAATTCATTAAAATGATGGAAATTAGCTTATTGCACCATTCCCCCAACACGTCCCAGTCGCCTACAAAGATGTGAGCATGACTGAATGTGCGTGTGGGCAAGTCATTGGTTGCATTCTGTTCTGTAGCTGGATGTCAAAGTTGCATCGAGCAACTGCCAGGAACATGAGCAATGGGTCTGGGGGACGTTTTGTTCCTGTTTGAATCCAGAGTTTCCAGTTGCTGCAGAATGTACCATGAAAGGCCAATCAGCTATGTGAAGCAAAAATCTGAGTTGGATACAGTTGTTCCTGTTTTGAAGAAGAGATGTGTGTGCTGACTGTGTGGGTATTCAGGGAGTGCAACATTGCCACAGAATATGCCGGTCTGTGTAGTGCATGTGTTATTGGTGTGCACACCAAGTCATTGCTTAGGCGCTTGTGTTGGGCACAATCGCAGTTCCAGAGGTTGAATTCAAGCCAGGCCATGCTTTGGACTGACTGAATAGTCCTGAGACCATCTTCTTGCCTGTACGGCATCGATCATATGCACAGCTGATGGCCCTGCACATCAAAATCGGGCCAGTTTGGGTGAAAATGGCATTGGTCAGACTGGCTCTGCTTTCTTCTCTGTGATCCTCAGCAAGCAGAACAGTTCCATGTGCAGCTCATGTTTGCAACCACGGGCAGTGGTGACAGACCCCTTCTCACATGACATGTAATTGGCTCTTGTGCTCAACCTGCTGAATGGCTGCGCTTGTCCTGGGCTTTGCAGAGGTACATTTCTTCCCGTGACATGTTCATGAACCCCAAGGAGCTGAGATTTGGCGAGTCAACTCCCTTCCAGTCGAGTGCTGCTGCCATGAACGACCTGCAGGCCATGTATCGAGACATCCTGACAGTGGCTAAACAGGAGGCCCAGGTCATTGACGTTGTGTTTCCAAACCCTGGCATGGTGATGAAGATGTTCTTGATACGGGTGATGGAGCAGCAGGTACAGTTGCCGGGGCGCACACCAGGATGCTGTGTAATGGTGCTTTCTGGGACAAACAGTGTGGCTGGAATTGCCTGTCATCAGGTCATACTTACATGCACAGTAATATTGTGGTGTGTAGATGAGATGTATTATTTTGAGGGGACAAGAGCACTCTGAAAGCGAACGCTTGTGGCCGTGTCTGTTCATTGGTGCAAGGTAGGGTTTTAGCCATCGTAAGGCAGTCAACATAGATGCATGCAATGCACAGAGTGTGCTATCATGTCGTGTGGCACACAAGTTCGAATGCAATGTGTAGTAGTTGGTGCTTCTCATCGGCAGCTACATGTTAGGAAGCGACTGTGATCGTACTTTGGGAAAGGGAGACCTGCAAACGAGAGACATCCTTTGCAAACATTGGCAGCTGCGGTGAATCCACAGGACTATTGAGTGGGTTTGTTTATTCTGCTGCAACTGATGATGAGCATATTGTGCAGGCACGATCTGCTCTCGATCGAATCCTCTTGGCCCCTGTGGCAGACTGTGACCCTGCTGAATTGAGGAGCTACCTAAGGTGCGGTCTCCACATTGCAACAGCAAACCAGCACACATGGAGAGCTTGTTCCTTGGCAGTCCGCTCTTTATTTGTCAGAGCGCTACCATTGGCTGAGACGAAAGAGTTGCCATAGTTGGGTGGTGAAATGCCATTCACGATTGTGGGAGTCCAGAATGGGTTGCACTGGTTGCGGGGTGGCTGTTGTAGTTACTGAGCTACATGATGCGGAGCACAACACCACTGTGCCCCCATTGTATTTTCCCAGTTGTCTCATTGGACATGCGTTCCTTTTGCTCCTGCAATCATCTTAATGGTTGTTCTGTTAGAGGGTTACCTGGCCCCATATCCCACCAGAAGAAAGTTGCCATTGTGGAGGAAATGGTCTGACACATCATGGACAGTAACATGCGCTTTGCTGTAGAATTTGTTGTTGCATTTTTATTCCCATGCACAAAACAAGAAAGAAGAGTCATGACAGGACACGATGTAATCACCCATGACATTCCCTGACTTGTGGCATGCAGTAAGTCAACACTATGGTCAAGCCATCTGTCTCATCATATTCAGTAGCTAACAATGATTCTTTGTTTATTGATTTATACCTCAGTAGTCATTAATATCGCTGCATCAAAGAGCATAGCACAGTGTTGATCGTGACGATTGTTATTTCCAGGACAATATATTGTGTGGTGTCAGGCATTCGACCTTATTTGTAATCTGTCGCCAGTTTTTTGAACTGCAAGCATTGCAATTGTAGATTGGTTGCAGATGTCTATGAGAAGACTCACACTCTGGCAGTCAACCTAGAGCGCAGCACGAAACAACAGTTGGATTTGGTGGACCTGGCGGACAGTCTATTTGCGGACTACCTTGGAGAGTACCCAGAGATAGAGCTAAAATGGATGGCAGGGATGTATGAAAGGCAGGTAAGCAAGTCCACTGCAAAAATGGCATGTATGGGTCCTTTGTTTACACATGTCCTATTGGAAAAGGCTGGCCATGGCGTCCGCAAGGGCATGGACAACAGTTTTCCACATCAGCTAAGGCATGCGTCTGGCCACCTGCCTTATCGGAGACCTCTCTGACAAACGAAGGCAGCCAAGAGCACAAGGGTGCAGCTGATATTGTCCACGACGCTTCTGGATTGCAATACTGACTGCAAAGTATACGCATTCTTTTTTGTTGTCATGACTTCTGGCTCAACATGGATGGAATTTGGACACTTGCAGGAAGCCAATGATGAAGCTGGTGCTCTGAATTTGGACATGATCAACACATTCATTGAATGGAACAAAGAGGCGCTTGCCCACTGTCGTATTTTGGTCCCCAGCCCGCAGATTCCTCACCATGTCCGGCAGCTCTTCCACTCCAGCACATACTACCACGCCAACATGGGCTGTCTGCTGGAGCAGATTGCCAGGTGTGCGCCTGAGTAACAATTGTGCTTTCGAAGCATACTGGAAAACACACGGAATCCATTAATTAATTAAATGCTGTTGAACATATTGCATTGCCCTTGTACCCATGTGGCAGGGCCAAGGTATCTTTGTCATCTTGGGTGTCGCTTCCTAGAAGTGGCTGGGGCTCTGTGTGCCAGGCTGTGATTGTGCTCAGACTAAGCGATAATGTAGGTACATTTTGACCTGAGCGCCCCTGTGCAGCTCATGCACTTGCTTCACTGGTTCTACGTCTTGTGTTGTCCATTGTCGTTCTTCTCTTGTCAATTGAGAAACGTGTTTCTGCTCGATGTGTAGACGCGTTGCGCGATGCTGTATGCGCGCACACATGCCTTGATTCTAGCAAGAATTGAAAGTCGTCGTAGAGGTGAGGGTCTGCATGATTGTGTTGGAATGTCCTTCAATGCACAGCCAGGGACAGTCTGCATCTGATAACCTGTGCAAGAACTGATGCATTGTTCAATGCCAGATTCAACTAATTCTATCATGGGGTGAGCACACAGCAGTCTGATTGGTTGCTAATCGCTCGCAGGCACACGATGAGGGGCATGGAGAAGGCACTTGACGACTGTGAAATTGGGTGTTCTACACCTTTCTCTTCCTCCTCCCTGGGTGACGCAGCCGCAAAGAGTGTCACCGAAGCGGCGGGCAGAGCGGTGGAACGAGGGGTGAGTGCCGTTGGTTACCAGAACACCTGAAATTGTTTGGTGCCTGGGCTCGTCAGAAAACTCAGCCATGGCCTGCAGCTGGGCAAATGATACAAAGTTCCGCTCCCCACCCTCTCTTGCCCTGGTGCTTGGATCGCCAAGAGGTGTTGCAGGGGGCCCATCTCACATATGCGCATATGAGGGGTGCAACCATCGTGACATTAGAGGCAAGACTTGGCGAGACTTGGCGAGACTTGGCAGAACTTGTCATTTGTTTTCAAAGGCGCAAACAAACTTCCAGATAGTTCCCTCAGCAGCGAAGACCCTGGTTACTCCGCTCTCAAGCCAAGTGCTGGAACAACTTTGTCCATGCGGCTTGCTGAGACAACTAACAGCCCTCTTCATGTGGCAGCCGACTTGCGCTCTGGTATGCTTCGTCTCATCTAGGTTTCGGCTTCCTTGGTGTTCAGGTGGGCAACGTGCTGAAGGCAGTGGCGACAATCAGTAGCATTCTGCAGAACCTGAAGGAATACTACACGGCAATAATCATGCCACTGGTGATGCCATCCATTGCCGAGGTGTCTGCCTGTCGAGCTGGAATGGCTGCCTTGGTTAAGGCTGTTGAGGAGCGGCTGCTTCTCAACCTAAACCAGGGACTCAAGCATTTTTTTGCTCAGGTGTGTCCTGCTGAACCTCCACAAGCTCCATTACCGACTGCATGTATTCTCCGGAAGCAGTCCATCGCCTACCATGAGAAACGTTCCACTGCTGTTTTTGTTGTGAAGGTTTTAGGATGCCTCATAACAATTTGACGCCTACCAGAGTTTGAAGTCAAACATACACAAGGGGTAGTCCGGCATTTGCAATGATGCTTTACAGCTCTAAAACAGAAGCAACCTGCGCTGTTGACATGTGCGTTCATCTCTAAACATAAAGACAAACAGCACGAACAGCACGAACACCGAGAATAGTTCTATGTCATCGGCTGAGTGGCCTTCACAATGCCTGGTGCATCGCAGAGGCGCGGAGGTGGGATGCCTTTGCTGTGTACGGCAGCTCTGGACAGAACCACCACCCCCTGCCATTATGTCACTGATCCTCTTTCTCCGTGATACTCTGCGATTGTTGATGCGTTCATGAAGACTGTGGCTCACACTCCTGTGTGGGAGGCTGCAGATGGACAAGGGTCTAGTGAACGAGCAGCGCAGGGCAGAATTTCGGCCATATGGGGTTGTTGCCTCGGGTCTGGACCAGCCAACAAAGGCCTGCAGGCTGGCTGCAGAATTGTGCCGTGCGCTGGGGAGGGCTGCAAAAGCCACTTTGGAAGGGACGAACCTAGAGTCGTTCTTGAGCGAGGTAAGAACTGATTAAGCAAAGTAGCAGCACGGCAAACGAATGGCGCCTTAGATTTGCCCTCGGGGCAACTAATACCATGCGTAATGAAGGAAATGGAGTTTTGAAACAGTATGGGGTCTCTGTCCTGTGGTAAGGTATTGTCTGGGGCCTGCGAATGGGAGCATGGGCATGTGGACGGGGCAAGCACGGCCACTTGAAGGCGTGTACTGGACCTTTGATTGCCATTCACGGATTTCAGAGACAATTCGTTGCGCTGCCACCTACAAGGCGATGAGAGGAAACATAAGTTGTCGCGTGTGCCCCAGGCCGGATGCCAAATGCACGAAACCCTTCTGAACCACTTGACGCGCTTCACCATATCCCCCATGGGTGCCCTCAAGCTAAAGCGGGACATGGCGGAGTACGTCGGAGCAGTGCGCACCTTTGGCCTGCAGCCGCTGGAGCAGCTGTTCGAGCACCTCCAACAGCTGGCCAACGTGTTCATTGTGGCGCCGGAGAGCCTCGTGGCGCTAGTCGATGGGACCCTCCGCATGAGCCACAAAGAGGCCATGAAGTACATACACCTTCGGGAGGACTTCAGGTCTGCGAGAGTGGAGGGCAGGTCCCTGGCTCAGCTGTTTGCATCCGACATCGGGGGCCTGGACTGATGTGCCCAGTCTTGTTGAAAGCCCTAGTGGCCGATTTGGCGGTGGGTGAGGCGTCCGCCAGCGTGGCACTACTTGCGGTCTGCCGCGCGGAGGTCGTGTAGCAGAATGACCACGCGGTGCGGCCTGCGTCGCTGGGCCCAAGTGGAGATTTTGGTCACCGGTAGCTGGCGATGTTGAGTGCGTGAGACCATTTGGAGAGGAGGTGAAACCGCTCTTGCTGGATGTATGGAGAGACATGCTGTAATGCTTGAGTTGCATGGAGATGCTTCCTTGTTCACAAGTACTTGTAGGGCCCTTGCCTTCAAATTGGCCATCACTAGTGGATAGTATGGCCAAAGCAACCGATATGACCCCAGCTCAGTATGCTTGACGCTTGCACTCTCCGCGCAGCGGTTGCCCCCCGTCAAAGGGCAGACCCACGCAACCCTCCTCTTTGGATCGCCAATTTCCGGTTGCCGTCAGCCCCTCAAACGAAAGTTCAAACGGAAATGTCCAATTCGGCCAGCATCCCCGTTGAGGGCCTTGAGACCTGGACCTTGGCGTCCCGCATGCCTGCGAGCGGATGAGAGTTCGAGGGCGGATGTCAAAGCGATTTGGGTTTGTATCAGCTGCAGTGCGAGACTCGGGAACAGTGCTGCCGCAGCATCAGTTGCTCCGGAACCAAATAACCGACCCACGGAAAACACCTTGCCTGGTGGGTGGTCACGATGAGGCACATTTTTCACACATGTGACTGCAGATGTTCCAATTCAAGGACTGTGCCCTCAGCACCGTCACCATGCGTCCAGCCAGCATACCAACGCTGCCCGTTGTTAATTCTCGATCAGTCGACTGGTCCCTCGCAGTGCGCAAACGGGAGCGGGGAGATCGCCGGCCAATAACCCCGTGCTCCTACCCGTCGTGGCAAGAGCGGGTGTTCATCACAGCACCAGCTTTTTCTGTTACAAGTCGAGAGACAGAAACCCTTTCCTCATTCGTTGGTTCTGGAATGTGCCTCACAGGTGGCAGTCTTCCGCATACATGCCCCATTCATTGATGAAATCCCTCACCCCATTCACCGTGCCGTCCATAACACCGTATGCGCGTACGGATGCTACGCGTAGAGCCGGGGCGCAGATCCGTCCCCGCACATCAGCATACGATCGACCCCGCCTGGCAGCCGATCGGGCGCCAAACCTCCCCCCTTCCCCTCCACCATGGCCGGGCCCCTCCTGGCTTCGCGGTGCCCGGTCCGTCTGGCGCGTTCCCTGGGCCTCGGCCTCGGCCGCACCCTGGCCCGCCGCGCTCCTCCGGCCGTCGGGCTCGGCCCACCCTCGGGCCCCATGCGCAGCCGCCGGTCGTCCATCACACCCGTGGCCGGCGGCGAGGACTCGGGCTCATCAGGCACCGATGCGGCATCGCCGGGCGCGCCCGTCCTGGCCGTCGATCCTGACGCCCAGGTAGTATCCCCTCCGATCGAATCTCGCGGTGACGACGGCCGCGGGCCGGGCGGGGACGATGAGGGCGAGGATGAGGACGACGGGTGGGGGGCGTGGCCGCAGTGGTGGCCGGACGGCCTGCGGCTGAGCAGGGGGGACGTCCTGACGGTGGCGATCGCGCTGGGGATCTCCTACGCCATCCGGGCGCTGATCGCGGAGCCCAGGTTCATCCCGTCGCTGTCCATGTACCCGACGTTCGACGTGGGCGACCGGCTGGTGGCCGAGAAGATCACGTACAGGTTTCAGAGGCCGCCGGAGGCCGGGGACATCGTCATCTTCCATCCGGTCGAGGGCGTGGTGCCGAAGAAACTGTTCGGTGAGGATGTGTTCATAAAGCGTGTGGTGGCGACGGGGGGGGATTCGGTGGAGGTGAGGGACGGGGCGCTTTTGGTGAATGGGCAGCGGCGGGCGGAGCCCTACCTGGCGGAGGCGCCCGCGTACACGCTGCAGAGGCTGGTGGTGCCGGCGGGGTCGGTGTTCGTCATGGGGGACAACAGGAACCAGTCGTACGACTCGCACATCTGGGGGCCCCTGCCCGTGGACAGGGTGCTGGGGAGGGCCGTGTTCGTGTACTGGCCGCTGAACAAGTTTGGCGAGCTGCCGGCCGCCATGGCGGAGGCGCCGCCGGTGGCGCGGTAGCGACGCGGCGGCGGGGCGCGGGGGCAGCTGCGTTGGGAAGAGACGATGGGGGCCTTGGAGGTAGATGTGCCTTCTATTTTTTCAATGCTTTGTTGTACCATGTCATCAATTCTGAAAAAATGCGGTCCGAAATTCAGGAGCCTGGGCTCATACTGGGTGCTGGCGGCTTCCTCCTGTGGCTGCTATCACCGCACGTGTCTTTCACACCTCTTGCAGAGATTTCATGGCGTGTCAAAGTGATGATCCCCACCATGTGCTCAATGGCCACCTCGAGTTGATTTCCCATTCCGCCTTGTCCTTTCTCCTCTTTTCTTTCCTGTCATGTCATTCCGTTTGGGGCCATGATGGAATTTGCGTGCCTCCAACCGAAGGCAACCCTGGGAGTCTAAAATCTTTGTCCAGGACCACCGATGGTGACCACAACAGTGACCGCCTTGCGACAGGCACCTGTTGGGTCGCCATGCCCCCCGAAAACCCAGAGGTGGCCGGTGAACAAAATCTACCCACAGCACTAATGAAGTGCAAGGACTTGAATCCTTTTGTTTTGTTGACAAATGCTGTGCATTGGCTTCCACATAATGGTTGACCTCAACTCTGAGTTCCTATCTCATGTTGCCATGGATACCAAGGCATGATGTATTGCAAGGCTTTTGGAGACTGCGAGTATCGGGTTGCCATGACAACAATCACACAGCATTGCAAGATTGGAAAGACTGAACCTATCACCAGACGGCTTCCAAACTCTGCAGATATGCGCTTGGCGTTGAGAGTGGAATGCTTCTATCCTGCTTACAGTTCATTGGGTACAGAGCAACTGTCGAATTGACGGACTGAAGCTATGAGCTGAAGCAACGCTCTCTGTGGCCATGATGAAGCTTGAACCAACACACACCAGCAGCATTTGTTTGTGTGCCTCATTCCTTAGAGGAGCAAGGGCAGTGATTTGCTATAACTTTTTGACAGCAGAGTCAGATTATTCAAGCCTCATGCCTTGATAGGGCATTCAGCCCCCGATGCAGTGCTATTTATAGCTGTAGAGTGTTGCAGCAAGGGTGCACTGCGTCTAGGGCAAACGCTTTATAAAAAATACCACACCATTGATGGCACAGACAAGGCAGAGATGCAAGAAAGGGAGGAGGCAAGAGGACAGAAACAGTTCTGTGCTGAGCAAACGAGCAAACCGAAATAGTCAATTGTGGGGATGAAAGCTGGCTCACAAATGCAGTTCCCACTGTTACTTCCCTCTTAATGTTGCTAGCTTTCCACGTCCCCTGAATGAACCATGGAAGCCATCAGGCCCAGTCACCAATGGAAGGCAGGCCTGATGTTGGCCAGCTGGTTAGGCCGCACCAGGCCATTCTGTCACACTAAATATCAACTTCATACTCGCCCGACTCTCTGTACCTGGGATATCCCCGCCATGTGTTGCTTTGTGTTAAAATGAAACGGTACCTTGCTACAACCTTATAAGTGTACCTTGCCAGCAGTGTGGCGGCCAGCTACAACCTTATAAGTGTACCTTGCCAGCAGTGTGGCGGCCAGCTAAGGCAGCATTTCCCATCTTCATCCCATCGTCATCATCCCTTGCAGCGAGGTTCGGGACACAGTGGCGGGTTGCACTTGCAGCTGTTCGGGTATTGGCTCAGAACAACTGAGCTGGATCCGTCAAGCACCGTTTTGTCATCCGATTGTTGAAGTTGAGAAGCTCCAATTCAAAGGCCAAAGGTCAAGAAACAGCACCACGGCACAGCTGAAATACCGACGTTCCAATTACAATTCATGGAGAAAGTTAAAAGGGGTGATATATCCACATGACAGTCACTCGCACACACACCCCAAAGGTGTGCGACTCTTCATAAATCACAATGAAGGGCTAAGTTGCATGCATGTACATTCATATCACCTCCTCGTGACCCCCATGTACAAGACATCAAGGTAGCCCGTGAAGTACGCCACCAGCAAAATGAGGAGTGGGGGTACGACAACAGAGGCAATCGCACCTGTGAAGAATGCACTGTCGTCACGCTGTCGAAGCACAGCAATCAACAGTTAACGACGGCCACTAGTGCTCATGCCATTTCTTATGCGCTCTGCAGGCTTTCCCTGTTTTGGGTCAGCCTGGATAAGCACACATACCAATTACAGCGTGCAGCGTGCCAGCATGACGGGTATGATGATGTACAGCCTGCACCGAGAGCGCGAGTAGGGGACTGCAGTGCAGATTATCGGCTTGTGTAGCTACCACGCCAGTCACACCACTATCTCGTCTGCAGCGTTTCCAGAGCAGATGCTTCGTCGCTACCACAAAGGGCCGTTGAACATGAGATTGAGTGAAGGGCGGCCCACCTGGCCAACCTCCTCCATGTAATCTTTTCGCCTTCGGATCCTCTTCTGCACATCTGACAATGCCTTCCGCTTGTCTTCATCCCTTTCATATTTTTGTGCCAGCCGGTCGCCAACAGTCGTGGTGTCGGCCTCAGACACCGCCCCCGCTGGACAAAGAAAGGAAATCAGGAAACTCAGCGCCGCCACATGGGCTCTGGTATTTGGGCCCCTGGATCCACTGCCCATTACCTCACAAATACAAGCAGATGCCTGTGTACATCTGGACCACCAGGGCAGCAAAAGGTTGATCTCAGGACGGCCTGGCCCAAGCGCTCTCCTATAAATGTCGTCCTTTGCATGCGCTCTCCCGTAAACGCAAATTGCCGCCCTCGTCTGAGATCGCAGCCAGAACTGCAACTTGGAAACGCCAGGAAAGCCGTCCTGCAGTAGCGCTGACCGCTCGAGTTCAGCATTGCAATCGGATTCTGGCAAACAACAACTCACCAAGACAGCAGTTTTGCAATTTTTGGACGGCTCCTGCTGTGCAACTCGGCAGCGTTCACGTCCTACACAGCTGTACATGTACCTGGCAACTCAAACTCAAGATTGATTGTGCCTGGCCGCCTGAACTTGATGGAGTCCCTCACAAATCGGACGCTCGCCCTGTCATTGAGTGGCCACATCTCATCCGGACGCACAGGGTCGGATATCGAACACAGCCTGTAGCCCACGGCTATGCCAACCTAAGCACAACAGAAAGGCCACCAGGAGTGATTGTGTCTGAGCGCATAATCGGCAGAGGCATTAGGCAAATTCGCATTCCCTGCATAGCGCCAGAAGAAGGCGAACACATCGCTGCACCTGGACCTCTTCGGCGACATCAGGGGCTCCTACTGTGTGTTTGTTAACAAGGCTTGTGTGTTCTCATGCACCACCTCCGTGCTCTGGACAGTCAGAAGTTGGATCTCCTTTTTCATAGAAGCCTGAAGTGTGTTCGTACAAGGATGGCTGCAATTTTTTGGACTGAAAAACGGGACTTCAGTGCTGCAAGTTGCCATCAGTGTCGAGCCGGATTTTGAATTAAAATGGTTTGTATGTGGCCAACAATGGAGCGTTAAAGTACAGAAAGTAAACCCAGAATCAAGGTAAAGTAACACCATGGTGATGGCGCACGTCGCATAATAAGCAGCGGTGCACTACAACACTTATTTTTCAAGCCCAAAGAGAGAACCAGTGACAAGGGGACGAACGAAGGTAACAGGTGATGGAACCTAGAGGAGATAGGCAATCTGACAAGAATGCAAATAAGCTCAACTACAAATTTTTCTGTGGTCACATTTGGCCCAATAATGAAACGGTGCCCTTGTAACCACAAAGTGTAGTCAGTACTTCACAAGACCTTTAGGTTTGTTGTCAAGAAAGTGCAATCATCGCCTTCAAGATACCTACAAAAATGTGACAAGTGAATTGTCATTTTTTGACAGCTTCTGATTTGCGCTATCCATTTTCTGAATAACTTACTCAATCTGTTCATTCAACTCCGTTGAACTTACAATACAACATTTGAAGAAAGTCAACCACGGCTTCACAGATTTTGCATCAATTATACAGACAGCCTGTGCACAACCAAAGACAGACTGCAGAGGCATTTGCCAAAACACATTGGCACAAGCAGCAAATTTCCTTCCAGGTCACCTGTTGCGCTTGGCTCCCTGGCGCCACGGCAGACACCACAACAATTTGGCCAGTCCTTTCCTGCAGCAAATCCCATTGAAGTGCCTGTTGAGCATCTTCAGTGGAGATTGTAACCCTGGCACACATCCAGGAAAGCCATCCTTGAAACTTATGCTCTGGTGTGCATCCATGGAACTACTGCCTAAAATCATGTGCGGTGGACTTCATTTTGGTATGCTTACAAGCAAACAATGCGGCACATGGCTTCACTGTGCTGTGCCGTTCTACCCATAATGCCAGGTATATCAGCTCATTTCGCATTCGCACAACTTCTTCGCATATGGCACCCTTGTACTTTTGAGCAACCAGTTTGCTCAATGCCACAAGGACAGGCAGACGAAAGAAAATGAGCGCCCCTGCTCTTCTCAGGTCCTTGACTGCACAAACCTCAATGTGGTGCCATCAAGCTCCCTCCGAGGAGTTTCGGATAGGGAGGTCAGATCCGCCTCAGATGCCTGGCATCGCTCGTTTCGAGAGCGTTTCCGCAGCGAGCTGGGCGCCACAATGACAGCCCATCTGCCTGGACACAACACCACGCATCGCAATGTTGGAGCCAGAATGATGGTGGTGCTTGCCAACAACAGGAGGCTGATCCAATTGGCATGATACACTGTGCCGAAGACCCGTCTTGCTTGCATTTGTTGGAATATGGCGAAGCCATACCCTTGACTCTATCAGGTGTTGTCTGGCGCTCTTCACGTCCATCAGCGTTTGCGTTCATGGCCCGTCCCCCGTGCCACACCCAACACCCGCTGGTGCTAAAGTACTACCAACTGTAGCGTGCATTTCACGTCTGTGAATCACAGTGCACCTACTAGAGCATCCTGATCTCTTGTCGGCACAACGGAGGTGGGACAGACCACGGCAAATTGAGTGTTTGCTGTCCCAGAATGGTTCTACAAGCCAAAAAGCACCCCGAGGGTGTGCGAAAGGCAATCCGCATGAACGACGGGTGAGCACCCAAGAACGCACCACTGCTTCGCTTGCAAACATTCGGGCGCGCGGCAGCTTTGTGCGGACGTCCTTGCCCACCAATGGGTTCCCCAGGACGGCGTGGATGCCCTCCAAACATTCCTATCATTGGGGATCGACGCCGCGCAAACTTCTCTCGTTCATTTCGGAAGCAGCCTCCCGTCGACCCGCGATACACTGACCCCAAACGCCAACTGCAATCGGACACCATTTGGCCCACACCCAACTGTCGACACCCAATCCTTAACCTCCCACCACGGTGGATTTCTCCTGCGTACCGCCAATCTCGCCCCTGCAGCCGCGAAACGCGCCGCCAGCTTGACGCGGTTCGGGGCTGCACCGCTTGCCGGGCCTACCCTGGGCACGGTGTGCGTCCCCCAGTCGGGGCCCGAGCGCTGGGAGGCTGTGCGCGGCCATGGCGCCAAGGCCACCCCGCCGTGCTGGCGGGAACCTGGGGCATTTTGGCACTGTAAGGACCCACGTGGATTGCGGTTGACGAATCCGGGACATCGAATCCGGGATTCGAGCTGCGTCACGCCGCAATCCAACTGCTCGCACCCACGTGGGTCCATGAATGGGACCCATTCATGTTGCAGTTTTTTTTGCTCAATCGCAGTTCCCTTGGTGGTTGGTGTCTGACAAAACCAAACTGCTCAAAGACTGTGGTATCTTGAAGACCGAAACTTGCTGCAAAGGTTACAACCGTCCACGCATTTTTTTGTGCCCTGGAGCCTTGCCGGGCAAGGGCCCGGCATCGGCAAAGCTCTGGTTCAGCCAGTCCACCGACGGTTCACCTCACCCTGATTGCTCATGCCGCCGAGCGCACAGCCATTTCCCAGGTCGCTTTGGCCGTCTCCGCGCTCAAGTTCCCCTAAAAACAATTCGCCGACGTTTCTCACAGCATCGCTTTTCGTGAAAACGTGTCCTGAACAACTAGGAGGAATTTGCCTACCCTCCAGTCTGCCACCTGCACCCCGTCAAAGCCGCTGCACCAAACTCTGTGAGCTTTTTTTGGAGTTTCCCATGGCCTACTGTTGACACATTTGAAGGTATGGCTACCACGCCCACAATGTTGATGTCCCGAGCAGCCTGCCGCGCATGCTCCACAGCAGCGTCTCAAATAGAAGGTGGGCGACGGCGGACGTCGTGTTAAGCTCCATCAGGTTTGGTCCAAGAGATGGTCCGCAGCAAGGGCCATCCCATCTTGCACCGAAGAGAAGCGGTTCTCGGATGCACTATTGAGACTTTGCACGTGTTGCACCCGTTTTCACAGCACCGAATTACATACGGTCAGTCGGTCTTCATTCCCGTTTCCTTTTTTTCACACTTTATTCAATTCGGCGATTCGGCTTGCAGAAATTGCAAGAAAGAATTGTGCAAGCAAAAAACTATGACATAATAAAGAGATTCTTTAAGCCGAGTACCAGCAGTGCGCCACGCTCCACAGTATCTTAGGGTCGCTTCACAAGCAACACATTAATACACCATCGTATTATTTTCCTCAACAGGTGACTGCTAATGACGAAAGAAATGGCTTGGCTGCAGGAACACGCTGGCTTGTCACTGATCAAATCATGGCCACAGTTCTTCTTGAAGTACTGAGCTAAGAAAGTCGTAGAAACCAGCTCCCTGCCCATAGGCAGGGAGCTGGTTGCTACGACCACCGCGCCATGCAACACTGATCGATACATCAAAAATTTTGTAGTTTCATTTGTCGAACGATTTATCCTTTCACCGATTGTCCATTCCGCCCGGGCCTTTAAACCCCGGGGCACCCAAGCGCCGCCCCCGCCCCGGCGCCAACCACCGCCTCCTGTACAGGCCACCGCCCCTGCCACCATCGGCACCTCCCGGCCCCTAAGCCGCCCCGGCGGCCCCTAAGGCCCCTTCGGCACCAGCCTTCCCAGCACCCGCCCAGTGATCAGGATGGGCCCCAAGAAGAAGGCCAAGGCCAAGGTGCGCCCTTTGGGCCAGCACAAGCGACCCGTCGAAGTCCGGCGTACCGGCTGTTCAACTTTCGCCCCACTCTGCCCGCCGGCCCTGACCCGCAGTGCGGGCACTGCACGCGCAGGGTGGAAAGAAGGAGCGGCGGGATGTGGCGCCGGGAGGGGACGTGGAGGCGGCCTCCATCGAGGAACTCAACCAGAAGATCGCGACACTGGAGAAGGAGAAGAACAAGGAGGAGGAGTACAGGAACTACATGCAGCTGGAGCGGGTGCGGCAAGGGGGAGCAGGGGGGGGGGAGCTTATCCGGTTTTGTCGGCGACAATAATGCTCATTTGTCCGCTCTGTCCTCGTCCGTTATTTTTCTGTCCATGTTCACGTCCGTGACACCTAAGAGAACAGGATCAAACTTCTTCATTTTCAATGAATTGCTCGAAACCCTGCGTTATTGCAAGGCGTGTGACCACATTTTGTAAGTTTGGGGACGGGCTTGCAAGCCCAATTGGCGCCACTTTCCGTCGCTGTCAGATTATGAGAAATGTTACTATTAATTCGTGGATTACTAGCAACTCATTGTACTTTCTGATCCTGATTGTATGTCCGTTTTAATTGTCGTTATGCCGTTCATCTACTCCTTAGAAGCGGGGCATGGGACATCTGTTCCTAGAATGCATAGCAATGGTTAATTATATCACCAGCAACCACAGTAAAACTCCACCCCTGCGATTGCGGCAGTAAGTTTCTCGTAATCTAATGGAACCCAATGGTATCTTTAGCGCGAAGCATTATCTCCTATTTTATTTCTGTCTCCTGCTTGTCGGTGAGAAAAAAGTGTTCCATTGCGCTTTCCGTCAAGTACTGCGCCGTCAGGGCAATTCCGCACATGGTTGGAACTGTGATACCTTTGCCTAATTTCCATCCAAATGTTTGAAATAATTCTAAACGCAGTCATGTTGAGATAAAATTTTGAGAAGATGTACTAACTGCAACGGCAGTTTCGACGCTGATTCAATTAATTCCCTGATATACAGCAATGCATCTCTAGTTTAAAATAAGTGAACCAGGAACGGAACAAATTTGCAAATATGTGTAGTCGGTGCACACCTTGCATGTCTACCTCCCTCTTTGATATCTCGCCGAACAAACGACCTTGGTTTGCATTATTTACAATTGGGCCAAACTATTTCTGTACCACTGTATAAGGTATACGCCCCGCATGCACGATACATGACAAGCAATTTTCCCCGTGATGTCACAGGGATGACCAATTTTTACAACCCGGTGGAAAGGCATGTGAAAAATTCTTTATTGACTCAAATAATAGCTGTAGACACGCCAGAGGATATCGTAACGATACTGGCGCATTTTGGGGTATAATAAAAACATTCCAACGGCTTCTTTGTGCAGGACAAAATTAATGCTTTCTGGGAAATTACAAAAAAGGAGTTGGAAGAAAAGAAAGCCGAGCTGCGCAACAAAGACAGAGAAATTGAGGAGATGGAAGAGCGGCAGCAGGTCGAAATTAAGGTAAGTACGCCACTCGAGTGCTTAGAATATCACTTCTTTCGGATACCTGGTGATGGAATATCGTCGATGAGGGAATTCTTGGCAGTGAATATGCAGTTTTCAGGATTCAGGAATGAAAGATTTCAATTGGCTCTCAGTCGAAGATTACATTGTTATCCAGCGCATCCTATGTGCAGTGAATTAGAAACCAATATTATAATTAACATCAGCTTGAATGTATGGATGTCAGATGTGACAAGGTGATTATCTACCCACCCATCGGTGTTTGCCACGTATCGCTAGTTCCATTACCAGCGCTATAGGCCCTCTGATGACGATATGCTTGCCGACTAGATGGAATTTATGTATCTACCAGCGCGGTCTCTCACATTTTCCCCAATTTTCTGCTGCAGGTCTACAAGCAAAAAGTTAAACATCTGCTGTACGAGCACCAGAACGGCATCGCTGCACTGAAGGCAGACTCGGAGCAGGCGCCGAAACTACAGCAAGACGATTTCCGGAATCGAAGAGCAGAGCTTGAAGGTGACAAGAGGTTACTGAAAATGGATGGTAGAGAGCAGGTGAGGGGCCAGAATGTGACCCTGATCGGCTAATTTCAGGATCACCTTGCATTTGCATTTGTCTATAAGTTGGATGCAAAACCAGACTCATGTTTTTTGCGCTTTTGAATCCAAACACCGCTGTAGTCAGATTCCGACTTTGATTCACGTAAACCCGAGCAATTATCGCAACAGGCCCAAATATTGTTGCGGTACATTGTTCGCTGCATGTAGATTCTAGATTCTGTATCGTGGGAGACTGCTTTCTCTGCATTCACTCATGCTTTGCATGACTTGCAGTGTGAATGGTTGGTTACAGCGTCTGGGTGTTTTCCGTTGCTTCCCTAAGTAGACTCCCTCCGAGGTGTCTAATCCCTACCCTCCATTTCTGTTCTATTCCCAGCGGAAGTTTTACTTTCAGCGTTTGCATCGAAGACAGCGCACGTCCTGTGCACAGGAAAGAGCTTAATCAATGCCTTAACCACCTTCAGGATCATGGCACATATTCGCTCAGTGACGAATCAAGTGTATTTTCATCGCACCTTTAAATGGAATGGGCGGCGTTCCGCCCTGTTCCTCCCAACTCCAACATCGCCAACGCCCCTCGACGCAGGAACTGTCACACGAAGAACTGGTACGCCAAATGAAGTTGGAGCAAACCAAAGAGATCACGAAGCTTCGGCAGGAGTTTGAGCTTCAAGCGAGGGAGCTCCAGTTGAAGTACGAGAAGAAGATGAAGCTGCTTCGTGACGATTTAGACCTGCGCCGCAAGCAAGAGATTCACGAAATAGAGGAGAGAAAGAATACTCACATCAACGACCTCATGAAAAAGCACGACAAGGCCTTCGCCGAGATAAAGAACTACTACAACGACATCACGCACAACAATCTCGACCTCATCAAGACCCTGAAGGAGGACGTGACGGAAATGAAAAAGAAGGAGACGCAGAACGAGAAGCTGATGTACGAGATCGCCCATGAGAACAAACGCCTGTCGGACCCACTGACAAGAGCGCTGAAGGAGGTGAGGCGCTCACGTAATGTGGGTTAGTAAACCACAAGTTCTGGTGACTTCTGAATAATAACACAAGCTGTCACCGTCGATGTACGGCCAATTGAAGCGAACAGTGTTGGGATATGGGCGATTTTTTCTAATCCCGCTGCGATGTCGTCTTGTTTAACAGACGAAATGAGCGAAGAATGGAGCTGCCGTTCTCCCCAAAGAAAGGTAAACGTGAAGTACGAGCTCAGGAGAGTCAGCTCCCATTGAGCCGACAGCTGCAGTTTGGCTGGATGCGGCTCGCGCCTCTGATAAGCCGCCGTTATGTTACCACAGAACAGAATCTCATGTGTGCATACCAAAATTCCTTGCGTTATGGAATGCATTCAGTGGTGTTGAAATCTTGTTCAATTGACGAGTGCTGTTCCCAGTGTGCGTAGGTCGAGAGTCTCAGGCAGCAGCTCGCGAACTACGAAAAGGACAAGGCGTCTCTGCAACACACCAAGGCCCGCCTCTGCAACACGGAGAAGCAATTCAAAAACCTGGAATGGGAGAGCGAGGTCATGCGGCAGCGATTTGAGGAGGTTCAGAGGGAGAGGGATTCCCTGTACGAGAAGTTCGAATCGTCAATATACACGATGCAGCAGAAGGCGGGAATGAAGAGCATTATTTTAGAGAAGAAAGTTGAGGGAATGACGGAAGAAATCGAAAAGAAGGAGGCGCAAATCGGGGAAATCATCGTGTCATCGAACATGAACCCCGCTTCCGTCCAGCAGGTCAGAGATTGCGACGCCAGCCACGCGCATACAGCTCCCACACATTTGCTTTTTACAGAACGAATAAATGCAAAATTATACCATTGATTACCTCCAAATAGTCGGCTGCGTGGCTCTCTTCTAATGCGGCTTCCACGTAACACGAAAATTCCTCAACTGTCTCCACAAACAGCTGCATGCAGAGCGCTTTCAATATTACAAGGCATGGCCCCATCTGAGCATGCCGCAATTAATTGCTCTTGCGGTTTTTCGACATTTCGAAATGACTACATATGTATTGTTGTACAACAACGCAAATTGAAAGAGCTTGGCATTTTCAAGATTGCTATTTTGATATTCACATGGTGAGTATATTAGTAAGAATTTCTGCCCGTTCCACTGCCTGGAAATTGGACCAACACTATCTCAAGCATCGACAACGCAAGCATCAGATCCCGGTGTTAATAGCAATGACCTGCTGCAAGTCACCGACGAAGCGCGTTGCGCACCTCACAGGTGCATTTCTGCAGAAAGGATGTGGACGCGTGCCGCGAGCAGCTCATGCAGCGTCCAAACGCTTACGCATCATCCCTTCTGTCCTGCAGATCAACAACAAGCTAGAGGAGGTACTCAACAGCAAGAACCGCATCATCAAAGCGCTCCAGTACGACGTTGCGAAGGTCTCAAAGGCGCACAATGACCTCATCTGCGTGTATGAGGCCAAACTAGCAGAATTCGGTATCCCACCGGAAGAGCTGGGCTTCAGGCCGTTGATGACCAACACTACAACAGCCCCGGCGGGGCTGGTTGCCGGCTCATGAGGAGGCGCATACCTGAGAATCTACGGAATTTGTATTTGGGTATTGGAGATTCGGGGGATTTTGACCTGCCACGCCGCCTGCTGCACAAGTTGCAGCGGAGGGCTCACAAGACGAGGCTACGATTAGCGCAGGAATGTAAATATCTATAGCAAGATATCTGCTGGGAGTGGCACTACTATTACAGTGCGATTTGTCGTTAATTTAAGACGGGGCTGTAGCCTGTGGAGAGATGGTGAATAGTGGGTTGTCGTGGGTGTCGTGCTGTCCTTTTTTCCAACAGAAAATGTAGATGCAGGGGAATTGATATCCAATGAACGGTCACGCCTGAATTGAACTGATGTTGGAAATGGCCGTTCTGTGAGAGGCCGCAGTCTAGTTGGGCAATACAGGCCCTGGTTCAATCGTGCGTGAATATGAAAACCTACGTATGGAAAAGCCATATTTGAGCGTGTGCATGCATAAGAACACCATTGCTTGCAATTGAATAACAATCCTCATTCTCACCATGACCGCGAGTTCCAGTGCCAAGGTTTGTCCCCAAAGCGCGAAACTTGGCCGATAAATAGGGTACGGTGCCTTTTAGATGAAAGCGTACCGCACCTTCAGATATTGACACATTGCACGAGCTTGGTATCAAAGCCAAGGCAAAGACATTATTAGTAACAATTTCCGGCGCCGCTGCGTGTTTTCTGATACACAGGCTATTGCGTCAGCCATAAATGCATCAGCGTGACGTTTCTTGTGTTTCGAAATGCTTCGCAAGTCAGGCATGAACTTCTCTCTTGCACATGTACACAGATTCTGCGTAAAGCTGCCAATACATTATGATTCTGACTTACTCTGTCCCTTACTTACGCACGCACCGCAGTTACACAAACCCCACAGCGCGTATCACTTGACCGCGATTTTTACTAACAGCACCTTCGTTATTAGTATAAATTCCCAAGGAGTTATGCTAACATATCTTCGGCTAAGAGGCAGATAATCGAGCTACGAGAGGCTGCCTTGCCTTGAGCAAATCCCCAGTTATACATGCCCTATGAGCAGTAGCCAACTTCGTTCAAGATGTACATTGGCAGGTCTCTGAATATATAGTACACATTTCTGCATGACTACCTATCACTCTGAGCGACTCCATAGAGCCAAGACAGCTCATTTGAATGCTTCTCACATTTCGCCACCCCCAACCCCTTTCCGCGACTGCCCCTTGAGTAAGGGCAGTCACAGGCGGAGCCCATCCACACGCCCATACACCAAATCCCTCGTTTCTACCCGTTCCTCCAAAACCAGTGATGCACGGCCATCCCATGCCCCCATGCGCCACTCAGCATTCACTTCCCACTACGCCGGTGAAGCTCCAGGCCCCCCTCTGACAGGTTTTTGCCCCCCTAAAGTACTACCCGGTGAGGCTGATGCATGGCCTGCGCGGATCAAATCGGCATGGAACGTCGACGGTACGGGCGGACATATTGGGGACAACCTGCGCAGCAAAGTGCAGCTTGTTTCGATGCGAGGGACAGAACGCAAGCAAGACGAGTGAAAGGAAATAACCACATGAAGAAAAGGCATCATCGTTGACGCGTGAGTCCATGAATTTCCCATGGCAGCATTGCATCAAGCTGCGCTTGCGCAAACAGGAGATTAAAGGCTGTGAGGCGCGATTAGTGGAGGCCTACGGTAATCCACCGACAGCGGCGAGCATTGAATGCCAGTGTTCGATATAATTGCGGTTACGATGCAGCATTTTTCTGATTATTTTTATTAACTACGGCATGGAAGATGTATAAAAAATAATAAATAATGACGAATGTACATGGAGTGCATTTTTATCAGTATATTCTGATATTCTCTGATGTAGAAAAGAATATTTTGTACTACGTTGGCCACATTGCCTTGCTCACGAAAAAATGTCTTTGTGGAATTTGGCGAGTTTCGCAAGGTACCTAGCGGCTGTTAATCAATTTGCTAAGCTAAGTACAGTCCCTTTCTACCGCTTCGATCAGAAAGCTGACTACCTGGGACTGCCGGCGAGCCTCGAAACACGAAGCTGAAGTTTCCCCTTGAGTGCACCTTCCCGGATTCCTGAACCGGCGTCCTGTGCCTGAGCAGCGGCGCGGCGTGTGTGTGTGTTCCCTCGTAAGTCACTATCAACGTCTCAGAGTGGTGCGGGTGGCGTTCCGTCATCTTACGAGCGGGACATCCCGACGAGGTGCATTTGTAGTAGCTGCGCGGGTTGGTGTTGCCCTTCACCTTTTTCTGGCCGTACTTCCGCCATCTGCGTTAAACATGGGCAAATGGAGCTTGAGTTCATGATTTTCTTTCAGGGAAGCCGATGGTGGCCCCTCCCTGAGACGCTTGATATTCAGGCGAATCCAACAAACGAGGAGAAATTCAAACTTAAATGAGTTTGAAGTTGAAGAGAAAGCTGAATTTCAAACTACTTCTACATTTACCGTGTACTCATGATGGCATCGTCATGGATGGAGTAAAAATCTGCCCTCGATAATTACACATCCATTGAGTAGAGTGTTGCAATTCTTGCCCCCGCCACGCGCCTGGCGAATGGACAACCTGCTTCCAGCTCCGCAAAAATCCACGGAGAAAGCTTTTCAGCCTTCTGGCAACAATTGCGCGCTGCTGGTGCATCGCCTTGCGCAAACGGGCGCGCCCTTGCCTGTATCCATCGTGGTTGGTGGGACTTGGCGTCACAATTTCGGCCGTCTGCCGCGGCCTGTAAGGCTCCTTGTGGCAGCAGTAGATGGTGCACCCGGGCTGTTCCGGCTTGACGGGGTAGCCCCTGACACTGTTGCAACTCTCGTGGATTTCGGATGCCGACGTCTCGTCGCAGTTGGGAATCCCTGTGGACGATCCGCGTGCACTCCTCCGGCTCGTGCCCTCCACAGTGAGGGATTGCACACGCCGTCGCTTCGCACCGCATGCACCGGTCCACGATTGCAGCGCCATGGATTGGAATCGAGCTGTAGGAATCACGGAGGTGAGTGTCATTGCAAGGCGACGGCAACATACACTAGGAAAAAAGGGCCAAATAACACGTGTTCAAACGTGTACAAAGTTTACGGATTTGTGTTGTTTCTGTGTTCTTAGCATGCACAACTTTGAAGAAATGTGTTTTATGTGTGTTCGCAAAAGTGTTATTCGGTCCTTTTCTTACTGGTGATAGTGGCCATTCCTATCGTTGTATTCCTGTTTGAAATTTGGCTAAGCTGACATCACCATGCACCATTGGTATGAAGTGGCTTAGGCATATGACGAATCGCCCTGAACGAAATGAAGCTCTTCGTTGGATGCACATATCTAAAATGTATTGGAACAGTGACTCTGATACTTTAGAATATCTTGTTTCTTTCATTTTTCTTGCATTAGTGCGGTTTTAATGTCCGGAACAATGGTACGTTGCAGCACGTCCAAGGCAGGCAATTCAAAATTCAGGCACATCATCAGAAACTCACCACACTGCGGTGACCAGCCGCTCACGGGCCAGAAGCGACTGACCAGACCGCGTGCGTGCCCTCTACCATCGCTGCCGTGGCAATGCGCCATCTGGCCGTAAAATGTTCCCCTCGTCGCGCCGTGAGGATGGAAGTATCTGCCGCCAACGGGGTGATTCCACCACCCTGTCGCAATAGAATATACACTCTAACAAAACTGGATATCCGTGCTTTCCTGCCGGTGGATGGCTATTGCTTAATATCGAATTGAACTCCCGCTCGCATTCACCGTCGGAGATGCGGGGGATCTTGTCAGTGCGGTAGGGCCGTTGCTGGCTTTCAAAGATGTGAAACATACGTTTTCAAAATGACGTTGCACCCCTTGTTGGGTAGCAGCGCCAGGCCAAGCAACGGAGCTCGTTTTTTTTCCGCCGCGGAAATTGCCCCTGCGCGTGTGCACACAATTTGGACCCTTCCCAGCTCACAAAAGACTCTCGCGTCTGGACACGGCGTCACAAACAAGTCTGCCTTCCGACCTCAAGAGCCTCCTGGCGTCCGCGCTCACAGCCCGATAGTTTGAAACCGTCACCAAATTGCAGCAAAGAACATACGCAGCAACCAAAACAGTAACGCAGCAGCTGCGTCTGTTGCGGCGTGCGTTTCAACTCCCTCCCCCCCCTCCCCCCCCGTATTCACGCACACCCCACGAGCCCACGCTTGAACCCCAGCGGCCAGAGAGACACCTACCGGGCGGGAAGTGCACGCCTCGAGGTTGTTGGAACGCTCTTCCGGCGCCGGCGGCCACCTGACAGCCACCCCACACAGCGGCCGTCGGTCAGCCCGCGCGCCCGGCGTTCGGTCACGTAACGGTAGTCGTAACTGCAGGCGTGGGACCGCACGGGCGCCGCGGCCTCGCCAGCGGTTACGGCTTCCAGAAATGCCGCCCGCCCCTGCCGTTGACCCCTCGCTGCGCGTCCCTCCTCCAGCGGAGGGCGCTGTCTGCGGTCGCTTGGCCAAACTGCTCCGCCTGTTCGACCCGGAGAGCGAGGCGCCCGCGCGTGGCCCAGTCGGCGACAGCGGCGGACGATTTGGCGGTAGTCGTCACGGCACCGCCGGCGACCCGCCTCTTGCGGGGTTGACCCGGTCTCTTGGGCCGTGGGTCATGGTGAGCGAAGCGGGGCGGCCGCCCGTCCGTTCCAGAACCAGGGCAGAAGGAAGTGCGGCAAACACGTGCGCTCAGTGGCCTCGCGGCGCCTCGAGCAAGCAAATGGGAAACGGAAGCGACGTGGGGCGGCATGGCCAGCGGGGGCTGAGCGGGTCCCGCCGAGGCCCCTCCACCTCACCTCCTTGCCTCCCTCCTCCCCCGCCGCGGCGGGGTCCCCTGGGCCGCCCGCCCTCCCCCGCGCCTTCCCGTCCTCCCTGGCCTCCTCCCCGAACACCTCCGTCACTATGGCCCTCTGGAGGTCCAGGATTCGGTCAACCTGGCGCGCGCCACCGGCACCGCAGTTTCAGGCCACCAGCAAAGAATCAGCGCACCTCCCACACCTCAAAGGGGGCCAAGAGGAGGCTGCGTTGTGTCCCGGGTACAGGACAATGGGAAAGGGATGGATGGGAGCTGTTGTTTAGCAATCCTTTCAAAGGGACGTGTTTGCTCGACGGGTGCTCACCTCACTGTCGGCTGCTTCCACGTCCAGGAGGGGCGCCTCGACCTGGACGGACGGGCGGGCGGCCAAGGGCGGCAATTGCCGTCCAACTGCCTCGCAGGCCCGCAGCAGCGGCAGGACGGTCCTGCGGGCCCGGCAGCTCCACAGCCTGACGTACTCCGGGCAGGCGGCCCCGGCGCAGTCCCTGCAGCCCGGAGACGCGCAGGATTTGCTCCTTGACCGCCGGGCCATGGGGGGGCGGCCTGTGGGCGCGGGGGGCGGGCAGGGGGGCGGGGGGTACGAGGCGTTGACTGATGGTCTGCGGGAGTTGTGGTAGGGCCAGGAATGGGCGGGCGAATGGGGGTGGGACCCGTTTCTATTGCGGACGCTGGCCGGGGAGAGGTCAGCTTGGGTGGGACAGCATGCTGAGTCATTTTTCATGTTGCGTATTCTTGGGATTTTTTTTTATGCCAACGATGGCATCGCATTTCGACGTCCTGGGGACAACCCCGTTCTGACAAAAGAGGAGCAGTACTTCTGCGACCTACCAAAAGAATTCATGGCAGTTCAACACCCCCAAGTGGCGCTCGCATCCCACGAGTGTTCAACCTCAAAGAAGAAGATTTTGGAGCTCCGGAGGGCCCTAGCAAGCCAGAAATCAAGACAAATACTACAGGCTCATTTGCACGCTAATGAGCTGAATCGGAGACCGTGGTCCATCCTGGATCAATGGGCTCCGTTTCTGGGAGATATGGTTCTGGGGAAGCCAGGATGTTGTGTTTTCTGGGATGGCTCCCACGGGCAGGGCCCCGTACGTCTGGCACCCTGAATTGCATCGGTAGCGGATACCACAGCTGTTAATTGCGTTGTCTGAAACTGCTGAGCACGTGTTCATGAGACGATCTCTGAGAACTGCCGCAGTCGCAGCTTATTGATGCCCTCCGGGAGTTGGCGCTGTGGCATTGGCAAAGGCACAGGACTTGCCGGTGGCTTTCAATTATGTCCTTGCTCAATATTGTAACCAATGTTAAGCCTTCGCAACTACAGCTTGCCCAATACTATCCTGTACTCGGCTCTGCTGGTTGCGAAGCATTTTGCAGGACTCCACGGTTTCTTTCTCTTCCCATTGGCTGGCTGTTGTTCAGGGATTCGAGTGTTGAATGGCAGACACATCGGAGCTGCAGATTTCATCTGCGACACTGCAGATATCATCGGTCAAGCCCGGGTTTCCAGAAAATTTTTCGGAGGGTGCACGAAGCAATAGCATTTCTGCACGATATAGATTGTAGGCGGCTGTGCGTCTTTCTTGGTTCACCAATTGTCACGCCATCCCCGCCGTCGTGTCAAGTATTCACTTGCGATTGCGTCACCCCAGACATTCCATTTAAAACTTGAAACGCATGCCGTTACTTTCGCTGGAGTAATGCAGATCACGTTGTTCAATTCTGTGTGTGGCGCAGTCGTATTTCGCTAGTCCCTTGTATGTCCGCTCTGACCATTCCTATGCAAATATGCGTACAGCGCCTGTACCACCACACCACGTAATGGTTGTTGATGGAAACCCTTGTTGCACAAAGCTTCCAAACCCAAACATGGCGCAATGTGCTGTTTTGCAGCATCCACCGCGGTGCATATGTCTGCACGGATCATTCTACCCATATACTGCATGTGCGATACCTGATTGTGCAAATATTATACATTAACTGAATGTATGATGTTCGTACAACCAGGTATTCATAATGAAGTGACTGCTTGAAAAGCAGCCATATGCATACATATCGCTGGGAACGTACCCAGGAAGTTTGGGAGCACAAACATACAGCTGCAAATTTTACTCTAAGCACCGCTGAAGCACTCACACAACATCCAGCATAGTTTGGGGTCCCCATTGAGAACTATTTTGCCTCGAATTTCACCCTTTTTTGGATTCGTTTTATGCACTCCGATCGCAAATGAGATGCTCATCTCTCAGTGCCCAGCAGAAGTCAAAAACGCAGCATTCGCTGCAATATTTGAAGTCCATCTTCCTCAAATTTGTAACAATATTGATGATGCTATTAACCTGTCCAGCAAATATCTGAAGCAATTTGTTTGCGGGGCAACATTTTTACCATTTGCTTGCTTCCCTTGAAAGCAAGGCCAGAGCACTATGTATGAACCTGTTGAATATTCCCAAATGTTTGCAAAGAACGGATAGGCATTGTGCATATTGCAATGCTTTGAACTGTTGCTGCTCTTTCTGGAGACTGGAAAATCGTCACGCGTATGCAGCTCTTGCTACCTGCCCCAGATGGGTCTGCGATTGGGGGCCCTTGCCACTAACAGTGCAGTGTAGGAATGGCAGACTCTGCCGGCATCTCTGAGATGCCAACCCCACTCAACCCCAATATGGTAGCGGCAGGCCTGAAATTGATGGGAGGCCAGGGTGGCAGCAACGCTGTGGGGCGGGCACGGCCAGGCTTGGTTTTTGCGTTTACGTTTACTTTTTTACTTTTACGTTTTTACGCGTAAAAACGTAAATTTGCAAAAGGGCCTGTTTTTACGGCTATTTTTAAGTTTTTACGGCTCCCTAGGACGCCCAGATTACACGATGAAAGTTGCGTACAATGATCAGTCTTCCGCCATATCCAGCACCCACAACACAGTGTCCACCTCGCCCTTGGCAAGGTCGATGATGGTGTTTAACAAAAACTCGTTTTCTGCCCCTTCCAGGGCGTCTGGCTGCCATTCTCCGGACTCCGGAAATCTGTATGTACTGTCCTTATGTACACCGGGCAGTTTTTACGTTGTATTTACGTATTTTTACGCATTTTTACGCGTAAAAACGTAAAAACTGTTTTTACGCGTAAAAACGTAAATACGATCAGTTTTTACGGCGTAAAAACCAAGCCTGGGCACGACATGTCCACTGTACAGTGGAGCCGCGTTACTCTAGCCGCTGATTGCTTTCAAAAATGCCTCATTTCGGAGACCTGTTCAATGGAGTGAATGACCATATTTTGTGGAATTTGGTGAATAATAGGATTTGGTGACCTGATTATGCACATTTAACATTGCGCTTGACGTTCCAATTCTTCTCATGTTGTAATTTTGCTTTCTATGTTGTTTTATTCACTTCTGAAAAGTACAAGTACTATGAGATTTCATAGAGGGGAAGTAAAAAATTGTCTTGCAATAGTTGTTTTATAGTCTGAGAGCTTTAAATGCCATTGAAAGGGTTATCGAAAATATGGAACCGCTGCTTTGAACCTACGAGGTGATGGCGGGCGCATTGTGTGTTCCCAGGTCGCTGCATGGCCACTGCATGTTCAAACATGGCCTCCTGCACGCATTGAACTGACCCATTATGACACGCGTTTCTCTGGGGCGGTCTTCTGCATCTGAGACGAGGTATGCCCCACGCCCAGGATTTCCGGAAATGAAGGTCACGAAACTAACTGTAAAGATCTGTGGTGACCCGAGCACAACCAACCTAAAAACTGCAAAAAAATGACTTTTACGGTCTCCTTGTCCGGAAATGAAGGGCATCGGACATTTTTGCCGGGATTTGGACGCGTCCGCGTCGAGTGACTGGCTCTCAGTGGTTGGTTTGAATTGCGGCGGCACCTTGGTTTTCGTTGAAAGATGCAATGGGCGACATTGCTGCAGCCGAGCTCTTCGTTGATCATGTCATCAAACCTGTCTCCTCCCCAGGCTGGTGCCAGGCGCCCCAACTGACCCTGCCCGGCAGCGCATCCGTCGCGGCGTTTCAGCCCCGGCTGGATTGCCGGGCCCCTCGCCGATCGACTCCATCGACGTGTGCCGGACGTTGCGGTCGCCAGGGGACCGGTCCGGCCTGAAGGCGGCCGGCGCGACGACGCTTGGTACGTATGTTTTGGACGCGAAGGCCCTGGCTCGCGCCGCTGACCCGTTAATGCGCCGTTTGACTACTATCGTTCCGCTCAGTTGCCGGGGCGCGGACGTATGAAGGATCTGGGGTCTTAAAGAGCTGTGTCGGTACTGAAAATGCGCCCTCACGCAGCGCAAGGGTGTCCGGCCACCGGCATCGAACCCAAAACGAAAACTGGCTTCACACAGCCCCGGAGTGCCATTCAGCGCCGTTTCGAGGGGGACTGGTGCCGAGAGCGTATCGATTTATCGCTGGAAGTACGCAGGGGGCATCGCGAGCTACCCCACCGCCCGTGGGTTTCCGATGGACGTCGTGCTGTTGACGTGTTGCCTTGCGTTCGCCGTCCGTTGAGCGTTCTTCTCAAACCAGCAACTGCCCTGTGGGCCAGGTTGCAGCTTGTCAACAGTGCTCTTCCCCATCGCCATTCAGTAGTGCAGGTGCCGTGAGAGTGGAGGCTGTGTATGATTCCCTGGAGTGATTTGCCTAACGGTGAAAACGGTGGTTTACCGCATTTTGCAGGCGAGGTCTACTCCGAATTTGGACGCATGGTCAATGTACATGTGGCCTGTACTTGTCTGTCTGCCTGCATAGGCTGTCTGTTGCACGCTAAGTGCCAGGCCCAACGCCCCTTTTGCGCCCACACCATACTGCTTCTTAGCCTTCAGTGTGAAGACGTGTGCTTGGATTCGCTGTTGGTGAAATCAAGTTGTGTGTGCCACTGCTGCTGTACAGGTGCGCGACTGCTGTGGAGGCAAAGGCCAACCGAACGCCAGCAGTGGGCTGCCCAGAGGCTCCAGTCGTCCACCCCATGGCAGGGTTCTAAATCTGGACAGCAAATTCCCACAGCTGTGGTGAATAGAGGCACGTGTGCCAGGTCACAGCACCATAGACCAAAGATAAAGCGCAGGTGCCTTGCGCAGCTGAATGTGTATTATGCTGGAGCGATGCTTCAAATTGGCAGTGGTTGCTTGCGTCATCCTGTTGTCAATGTTGCATGCCTCTGGGGAGTGGACTGAAGGCGATTTTCGCAACGCTATGCGCGAATGGGCGCAGTCTGGGGACGTTGAGGACCCCAATGGTGCACTGGACACATGGAGAGACGAAAGCGTCTTGACTGTCTGTGACTTCGCTGGCGTTACTTGCACAGCATCCAACTTTGATCAAGCTTTTGGCAACTATGATAAGGATGAAATCACTGATATCGATCTCACAAACATGGGACTGTCGGGGAAGCTCCCTGGATGGATATGGGTGGCCGCTTCAGGAACGCTGGACCTGAGTTACAACTCGTGGGATCTCACATCTGACTTCAACATTGATGAGGACGTGAACTATGACGAGGCGCGTGGCCGTCCGGTGGCAATTGTTTGCCAATATTGCAACCTGTATTACAAAGGCACGCTCCCAACAGAATGGATGGGTTTTTCCAACATTCAGGAAATAGATCTCTCCCACAACGAAAACCTGATTCTAGACTTTTCTAGTGAATGGGCGAGCATGGATGAAGGCATACTCAATCTGTATGACACCGGTGTGTGTGGTGCCTACCCATGGTCCGCCGACGAAGAAAGTTGGCCAGGACGAATTGGACTTGAATGTGGGGATCTCCCTGCGCCCCCCCCTCCATCCCCTCCTCCTTACCCTCCCCCATCGCCACCTAGCCCAAATTCACCTCCAAGCCCACCACCACCACTCCCACCCCCACCCATGCTCCTCGCTTACCCCGCTACCTTCTCACTTCCAGCCGATGAGATGATGATGATGAGCGATTTTAGCCGATGAGCGACGAAAGGCGATTTCGGATGCCGGATTGAGTCGGATTTGTTTTTCGATTGTTTTGATGATTAGAGTTTTTCGTTGATGTGATTTGATTTCGATTTGATGCCGGATTAGCGATGAGCGATTGAGTGCGGGAGAGCGATTGCTGCCGAGGATTTGAGCCGCCGATTATGCCGAGCGATTTTTGAGTTTTAAAAGAGCGAAAGAGCGCCAGATGCCGATTACGGATTTCTTTTATGATGGATGATTTCGACGATGATGATGATGCCAGATTTAGATGATGATTGATGATGCTGGATGATGATATTTTATTTAGCTTTCGATTTTTATGATTCATTTATTTCGATGAGATGATGATGACGCCGATTATGCATTTTATTTATCGACGACATTATTTATTTGCGCATTCAGCAGAACAGCGGAGAGCATTGGAATCTTTTATTTTCATTTATGCCGACGATGAGCCATTGATAGCGAGAAGAGCCGATTAAGCATTTCTCTCGATTGAGCATTTTATTTTATTTTCACGAGCAGCATTTATTACTATTATCATTTACTTCATTCGTTACTCTCTAATCTATCTCTTAACTTCTGTTCTCGAGATTTATCTCGACCCCCTCTGAGAAATGCCTTAGTTATTGTTGATTCATCTTTTGTTGTGCCTTAATTACAATGTTTGTCTCAATCCCGATCCTCTTGTTGTTTCAGATCTGCTGTCCTTATTCCTTTCCCTATACTATTAATCTCTTTTACCTCAGGGATGTCTGTAATTTACCTTATCTGTGCTTAATCCTCGACAGCATCTCCACTACCACAGCCTTTCACATCCACCATATCCTCCGCCCAGGCCACGAAGGTATCAACCCCCACCTCTAGGCGCACCCATTTCTCAGCTCCCCACGCTGCCACCAGTGCCCGAATTTCCACCGCAGTCAACACCGTCACCACCACCCTGGAACCCCCCACCCCCACAATCAGCAGCGCTGCTTGCTCCCATGCCAAACATCTCAAATGACTCAGATGTCTCTCAAATATCTCCAGAGCAACATCATCCATTTCCGACGCGACCATCGCAACCTTCCTCCAATCCTTCGAACGCTATCCCTTCTTCGTTGGAGCCTCCCCAGGCACCCGGCCCGTCTTTTCTCCAGCAAATACCTGACACTCCATCAACCCAACGTCCTACGCCATCGCCACCAAACTCGCCATTTTCGCAAGTTGAGCCATACCTTCCCCCATCGCAGTGTGTATTTGATGAAAATGATGCGGAGGTGGTCTCCCCATCCATTACCAATCAGTCACCCATTCACGTACTTTTGCGTGTCAAGAACAACGCGACGTTGGACCGCTGCAGGAATTCTGGATGCACCGCCTTCGCAGAAGTGCCAGGAAATCCGCCAACAAAGCACGAGCTTGAAATTTACAATGCCAGCACCTACGGCACGCACATTGAGCCAGCGCAGGACGGAGAGCTAAAGGTGCATCTGCATATGGGGATAGAAGGTTGTCCAGACATCGTGTACTGGAAGGCTGTCACGTATGACTCCATCAGTCCAACTGTGGCGGCCACAGTCGAACATAATGTTGAGGACCCGCATGACTTCATGGCAGAATATGTATTCTCGGAGTCCATTGCCAAGCTACGCCCAAAGTCGTTCACAACACATAATTCCGATGTGGTCAAAATAGAGTGGATGGGCATATCGACTGCTGCCGTGCATTACAGAATGAAAGCAGCGGGATACGCCTGGGCTAAATTGCCAAGGACGCATTACTGGGACCTAGCGGGGAATAGGGGGGAAAACGACGCAGAAATCAAGGTTTACCTTCCGAGCGACTCCAAGAACGCAAGGGCTATGTACGCCCTCTCCCCCATCGCTTCGCTGGCAAGTGCCGCCGTCGCGGCATCTGGTGCCATGGCGACCGGAACGGCTGTGGCTTCCTCGATGGCATCAACGGTCGCGGCTCCAAAGACGAACTTAATGCGGTCCGGGTTCCATTTGCAGTTCCTGTCAATGACGGCACACCTCGCGGTGCCCGGCATCTCCACTTCCTACAGAAACCTCGCGCAGAAATTCAGCTGGACAATGTTCACCACTGGGGCTCGCCCACCATGGCAAGCTAAGGCAAGCAGCTCGACGTTTGGGGACTCTGGTGGGAAAGTACAGGCAATCCGAGGAGGGCTCCCGTCTCCAGATTCGAGAAGAAAGCTGCGGGAAGTCAATGCCGAAACTGGCGAGCCTCAAGTTGTTCTTGCATCAAAACACCAACGCCATCTCACATTGTCAGCATTTGAAGATTCAGAATCCGAAGCGGCCAGGAAAGAGCTGTGCGTTGCGAGCATCACTGCTCTTATTGCTTTCGTGGTGGTCGTGACACTTCACTTCGGACTGAACACAATCATCAAGGCAGTGAGGCCGGAGGGAAATCTTCCCAAGCTACTGGTGTTCCCTCGGTTTGAGCTCCAGTTCTTGGCAGCCCTCGTCCCGGCCCTGTGCTTTCCAGCTTCCCGTCTGGCAAGCCTGCAAGGGACATCATCCAGGGCGGGTGGCCTGGTAGCAACAACTGTCATTGTTTTGCCTTACTCACTGTACTTCGTTGGCATATTGACAATCCGAGATCTCATCTTTTCCCCAATGATCTTCTACAGCCAATTCCAAGTTCTACAGTCTGGCTACGATGACGGACTCACTGTTGACAGGCTGCAACGGAAAACCAAGACATACCCCTCCTCAACAATCCCCAGTGACCTGCACAAAGCAACCAACACTGTGCCCGAATCCAACGGCTGGCGTGCACGACACCTTTCCTTGGTTAGGCAGCTGGGTTTCAGGCGTGTATCAGCAAGGATCTCTGTCGACAGCACAGCAGATTCGGCATCCCAAGAAAGCGGATTGAAACGTGATGAGCCATCAAGATCAACCGACGGTTCTTCGTCTTCGCTAGGGAGCTTCCAGGAAGTGTCGTGCAGATTACCTAATATTGAAGAAGAGGCGACCAATCGCTTGGCGGTCCCCAGGAATCGTTTGCCTCCCTTAGAAATCGTCCCACGGTCTACTGGCACCCACGAATCGAGGTTGCCCTCCACCGCCTTCGACTTCTTGCCCCCGATGGAGTTGTTTCACCAGGGCACTCCAGAAAAGTCGCAGTACGAAACAGTGGCAGCGGGGTTCGCTGCCGCTGGTAATATCGATGTGGAGCATGCAGAAGGCCATTTGGGGTCTCCTTGCTGTCCACCCCAGCCGCCGTCAGTGCTCTCAAGAAGCAAGTCTGCTTCTGTACAGTCGACGGGAGGTGCGAAGTTCAATCCTATCGGTTCTTCATCTTTTAACGATGCTCTCAGAATCGAGCCCAGCGAAGAAGAGCCGAACGAAGGCGATGTATCGCGCAGCTCGTTGCCCGCCACGCTGTCACTGCCCCACGTTGTGAAATCCGGCAGATCGAACACCAAACGCGAAGATGGCCGCTTTGAGCTGCCCCGCTTAGAACTGCCTGTCCCAAGAATTGCTATCAATGGCAGACCGGCTACGCAAGGCGCAGAGAATGAGGATGTCGATGGTGTCGCCTGGCCTGTGGTGGCGCAAACCCCTGCCAGATGCATGAGCGATCAATTGGGAAGAGGTCAATTCGAAGATTCCAATGACTGCCGGCAGGAATGGATGCTCGACCTTTGCAACCTACACAGCGAACAGTCCATAAGATGGGACAAACTGTTCGTGGCCAACTGGCCCGAAGAGGAGAGTGCTAACGAAGCCGTTGCCAGTCTCGAGCCTGTAGATGAGGGGAGAGGCGATGAGTCGGGATGTGATGTCGTCTGTGCAAAACCTCACTCCGGCGATCGGCAAGAGCTGGAAAGGGAAGAACTGGCCGACAGCGGTGTTTTTTGCGACCCTCAAGGTGTCCTTGGGCGGGATCAGAGTGCACAGTGCAATTCTGGCGCGGGTGAGAAGAGGGAAGGACGGATTACGGGACCACAAGCTGGGGTTTGCAAAAGAGCAGCGACACTGCGCACATCTCGTGGGGAAGGTAAGAAATTGAATTCCAAAAGGGTGCCCAAAAGCCAAAAACAGGACGCAAAGGGCAAACGAAGGAATAGTGTGAAGCCCCCACGTCCTGGCCCTGTTTGGGAAGGGCTGTCCAGCTCCGCCTCGGACGAGACATCGGTGCTGCTGAAAAGGTCTGCGCCAGGCGAGGATGACAGAGCACGTGGCGACACGTCAGCGAGGTCGACAATATCGGCTTCGGGGCTGGAGATATGCCAGATGTCCACATCGGAATGTCAAGAGCACGTACCTCTGCGTGCGGAGGATGCCGTCCGTTTGGGCAAAAAGAACATCCAAGACGTGAGAGAAGTCGGAAAAGCGGCAGCGGGAGACAACGGCTGTAAGGTGACGGATGAAGGCGCTTCCGTTGGGAGACACTATGAGTGGGAGTGGAAGCTGTGTGAGCGCAGAGCCGGATATATCCAGCGGTACGGATTTAACTTCGAGGACACCTTGGGGGACGACCCGTCTCGCGGCCGCAGGAGACTGGTGCCGCCCCTGGCCCTGGCCCACAGCCTTTTGTTCCTGCAGAAGGTGAGCGCGGCCATCGTGTTTGGGTACTTCAGCAGAGAGCACGAAAGCTGGGGGGAGATGCTGGGCCTGCTGGCGGGACAGTCCATCGTTTGCACATATCTCCTTGTTTTCCGCCCTTTTGCGTCCGCGCCGTTACTGGTGGTGGAGACCTCCGTGCACCTGCTCGAAGCCACCATATTGACGAGTGCCGTTTTCATCCTTGCGCAGCTTCACGTCGAGTTCTGGAACACGGTGATGATGGCGTCGCTCCTGTGCTCTGTGACCTTGTGCGCCGCTTTTGAGTTCCGCAGGCTGCGGCTCCCAATGCGGGCGATGCGCAACCGTTTCACCTCGCTCCGAGCGCGTTGCAACAGCCGCCATGGAGTTGGGATTCCACACGGATTTCTGAGAATGAGAGATTCCACTGGGGATTAGCACATGTAAACGGATGCCGCCCTGTCGCGTGTGGCTGCTGCACGGCGGCTCCGACCTTCTGATGCAGAACGTGACAACTGGCGAGGTTGCGGCTGAAATCTATTCCCGCCCTATACATGAGTCGACGGCGCCTGAGTGGAGCACCCTTTCCGCCAAATTGTCGAATGGGTCAATCTATTGTTGCGGCAATGAAACTGCGACTTAGCCCAGCTTGCGCACTAACATGCCGGTCGCGACGCCAGTACTTGCCGATGAGCTCGCTCCCCGACCCCCTCGAAGACGCTTGCAGGAACGCCTCAGCCTGGAGTCCTGCAATATTTCTCTGGGGTGGTTGCAAGAGATGCGCCACTGAGTTGGCAGCTGCGACGGTGGCACCAGGCCAACAGGTAGTAGCGCTGTTGAGCATGTAGATATGGGACTCAACACACGTACTGTTATTCGATATCAACGCCAAGCAAGAGACATAGAAGGCTGTGGCAGAAGGAGTCCTGCCCTCGTAGCGATCACTGGGCCCTGGACAAAGAGTCGAGCGAGGGCGTCGTCAGGGAACTCGAGCGTCGGAGCTTATACAACGGGCGGGTCACCACTGTGCATGGTATGTGAGCACCTACACACTCGGATGTATGCAATCTGCACGCTGCCGTGCGAAGCCATGAGCGCCTGCAACCCCCTGTTCCGAGTCTCAGCTCTCACAAAAGGAGGTTGACAGAAGGGTTGAAAACTATCAACAAAGCGGCGCAGGTGTGCGTGTCGGCTCCGTTTCTTACCTACTCCCGTGCACGTAAATTCCAACGCCAGGGATGAACATCAAGGCGTTGCGCATGCACGCCCTCGGAAACAGGCCAATGTTCTGCAAGTGTCTGTGTATTTACAGTCCCGTCCACAGGCCCGCCCAGAACCCCCAGCAGCAGAAAGAGTGCGTGTGTGTTTGGCAACGTGGCTGTGTTGCCCTCTGCACAATTCAATGGAATTGACGATGCATATGCTCCTAACTCTATGTCGCCTTGACGCCCCCTTGTCATCACCTCCTCTATATGTCCTCCCAAATCCCGCCGCTCCCCATCCAACTGCGATGCTATTGTGGTCCTCTGCACTTGCAAGTTGCTGCATCCCGTGGACATTGGACTGCTTTATGCCATGGGTCAGATACTATACAAGCCATGAACACATGGCAGCCCGGGAAATACCCCAAAGAATCACCCACGTTCATTGGGAGCAAGCACACCAGCTCCCGCCCCCACTTTTATTCTGCGTTCCCAGTATCCCCTCAACCTACAAATGGCAAAAATTCGATAACACTAATTTCGACTCCTGCTCCGGATCCTAGTAACTCTGCACACTAACTACAGCCTCCTAAGTCCCAACGCGACCCCTGCGCCTTTCCAGCGCCTCCTGCCTGACAGCTCATCCTGACTTCCAAAGCTTGGGCGCGCCAGGTTGAGCATCAACATCAACGCCCTGAATTTCGAGTCTTCTTGAGCAACGTCTCCAGCTCAAATCTGACGTCCTCGAACGATGGCCTCTGCTCTGCCTGTTGATGCCAACAACGCTTGACGAGCTGCTTGAACCAGATCGGTGTGCCCTCCAAGAAAACTGGTCGCAGTCCGTTCTGGATGACCTGCTGACGAATCACAATGGCAGACACCTTGCTGCCGTATGGCTTCTGCCCGCAGTACATCTCCCACAAGAGAACCCCGAAGCTGTACACATCCATGGCGAACGAGATCGGACATCTGCGGGACTGACCACAAGTGTAGGAAAGAATTTCTGGTGGCATGTACGCACAAGTACCCATCTGCATCGGCCGCAGCTCATCTACTCCCCCTGTCACTATTCTGCTTGTCCCAAAGTCGGCCACCTTGGCGGTGAAGTGCCTGCCATCCTTAGCCGCAGAGCTCAAGAGGATGTTGAGGGGCTTCAGGTCCCCATGCACGATCCCGTGCTCCTTTTGCAGGTGGTCCATGGCCTGTGCTATCTCCAAGGCTGTCAAGAGGATCCACTCCATGTTCGCACTGCCCCCTTTCCTGAACTTCCCATCGCGAATGGCCCTCTCCAGCGTGCCAAGGCTGCAATACTCCATCACTAAGACAGCCCACTTCGTGCCAACCAGGTTGTAGTGAGGCCACTTGGCCTTGAGAACCCTGGCCAGCCAGTTGCCACCTTCCAAGCTCCTCCCAGCACCCCCACCACCAACAGCTGCTGGTGCTGGCCCTGATGTATAAGGGCCCCACAGATAGTGGGGCAGGAATTGATGGAATAGCTTGAGCTTCTTCACCAGCCAGCCCAGGTAGGTGTCGTCTGCTTCTCCATTCAATGCAGGCTGTCTGGATCTGGGCCCAGGGTCAGTGCCACAGGCACCCAGCAGCTCCTACAGCAGACAATGAACATAATGGCATTCACCAGTTCCCAGATCCATTATCTGGCAATACATTGATTCAATGTGCTGCTGCCCATGCTGACAAGTTTGGATCAAAATATGCTTGGATGAAACAAAAAGTGTTTGGTATCCATATCGGCAATGATCCTGGCTAAAGCAGCACAGCTGGGCCTGCCTAACATGTATGTAATGATATCTGGATGCTTGCACCTGCCAAAGATGTAACCCTTGCACGATACACAACCTCCCCAGCCCCCGAAACGAAGCACAGGACAAGCACTGGTCTCCACATTGGTATACATACCTCGTATTCTGCATTCGGGAAGCTGACCAACGTCCTGACAACATTGGGGTGGGAGACGATGGTTGCCAGACTCACTTCTGCCGCGACCACCACGTTCAAGTCCATGTGCCCAACGCCTCTGGAGTGCACAAACACTTTCACAGCCGTCTTCGTTGTGTGCCACATGGACTCCAGTACCAGACCGCTGGAACCCTCTCCAAGAACGGACAGCAACTGTAGGCTTCTGGGCAAGCTCTGCAGGTTGCTCCCCTTCCTGGTGTTGCATTTCTTTGCCTGGATCTTCTTCTTGATGTCTTCCACGTTCGGCAGCGGGGCGCCAACCAGCTGGGCTCCAACCTGCTGGGCTGTTGCCAATTTCTGCTGCCTGACAGCCTTGCCAAGCAGGGTCTCCAAATCTTCCTCCAGGTCACCCCTCAGCCTTGTGTAAACTTTGTGTCCAAGGAGACCAATGACGCCCTCCACTTGCTCCCTGTAGCTAGACTCATCAAATGCTTGGCGTGTGGGTGCCACCAGGTATACCACACCATACAATGAGGGCGCTTCATCTCCGAGTCCGAGTTCCACACCAGGCTGCAGACCTGACTGTCCAGGCATAGGGCAGCTGGGAGGCCCTTTGAGTCTCACCTCGACGGCCTCATGACAACCACGTGGTCGAAAATGGGCACCATCGTGTCCCGACATTCCAGATCCCGAAGACCTGCTCTCTTGAGTGCCAGACACACCAGAAAATGCTCCCCCCTTGGCCGAGCATGGGCTTGTCGATCTGCTTGCCTTGCTGGTGTGGCTGGGACAGCCTTGTCTCACCTGTGCAGGGCCGGGCACCCAGGGCAGCTGCACAAAATCATCCACTTTGGGCATGCTTGTTGAAGATATGCCTGGAGGGTTCTCCGCCGGTGAACATCTGACTTGGTGCCTTTTTTGCAGCCCATCCAGTGCCATTTCTGCAGCGTAAGGCATAGACAGGGCATCATGTGTTCTTGCTAACCCAGGTCCAGGAAATGATTCCGCCTGCCCAGGCAGTTCCACCGGCGATTGCAGCTTGCTTGGGCGTTTCAAACCCATTTTCCCACTGGCAGATGCGAAGACTTGAAGGTCAGACGCTGAACGCTGGGGCATTCTACCGCGGGCACCAGTCCACGTGTTGCCACTGGCACTGCCTGAGAAGACAAGTTTGATGTCTGACGCCGAACGCTGTGTGCACTTCCCATGTCCTGGCTTGTGCGCTGGGGCCCAAGTCGGCACTTCCGCATGCTTGTGTCCGGTCGAAGATCCTGGCCAGAATCCTACAGCCTGGCCCACGGGCAGCTGCTGCCGTTCAACTGAGAGATCAAGGCTGCACCGATGCAGACTTGAATCGCAACTGGATCCAGCATGTGTGCCTTCTTGCAACTTGTGAACTGACGATGGCTCCTTGCCATGCACAATCGGACGGGTTGCTGCACTCCCGGCCCTCAGTTCCTGCACACCAGCACTGCCCGCTTCTCCGATGCCAACATTGAGCACTTTTAGCCCCTCACACCCAGTTTCAGAGTTCGAGACCAGTGCCGCAGACCCACCCCTATCTGATTGTTCATTGCCCTGTGCTGTAGCATCAGTGCAGAAACTACCCCTCTGGTCTGCACCTTGGCACAGACACGGAGTTCCCTTGTTGCTGGATGTCCCCTTAAGTATTTCCCTCTTCAGCCTGCAGACCTGCTCCCCGATCGCACTGAAATCCTTGATGCTTGATGCGGAACGCCTCATCGGGACTATGCCTGGCGTCCATCCATTGCCTTGGCTGCGACATGGGAGGATACCCTTCAAGTCAGACACCGAGCGCTGAACTGGAGGCCCAGCCAGGGCCCACCTGCCACCGCCACTATTACATTGTGGCTGGTGTGTGTATCTTGAAGTCGTAAAAGAGGGAGACGGACCACACTCCTTGTCTTGCATGCTCTGCCCGGACGGGGTCAAAGGCACAGGGGTGTTTGCCAGATCCTCTGACGATTGTAATTGCAACATCGATGGGCTCATGGAAACCGGCAACCGATCGTCCTCTAAAGGTCGCGCACCAGTGCATGGCTTTGGGCCTGCCCCAGAACTGGATGCACACTGTGTTTCTAACCTTCCCTCTGTGCCCACAATCACCGCTTCATGGTTCACAGCCTTCCCTCTTGCAGCACCAAAATCAGACAAACTCAGGTTGTCTGCGCTGTGCGCCTTGCTCACGCAAGACTGTGTCAGTTTATTGCGCTCCCCACAATACCCATGGGGAGTACCCGTTGCTTCCCTTCTATAAAAAATGTGAAATCCATCAAGCTGGGTGGAATCGCCATCGACCGTTGCATTGCACTGAAAGGGCAACGAGTCATTGCTGTGCATTGCCACAACACTTTCTTCTTCCAAACTTTGGCACTGTCCCATAGAAGATGTGGAATCCCCGCAGTCAGAGACTGAGCCCTGCAAACAAGGAGCTCCAGCCAATCCGGTGTTGCGGCCAGAAACAGGATCCTTGAGGCTCAGCACTTCATCTTTTTGACAGTATTCTTGGCCCCTGCACGCCTCACACCAAAATTCCAATCCTCTGTGCATCGACCCACACCCCGTCAGTGCAGGCACACCGGCGACCCCTGGGCCCGGCAGCCACGCAGAATGGGCGCGAGTGCCACTGTTTGCTGCCACACTCTTGTTCTGGCCCAACCCAATCTCTTTGCCATCCTGTCTTGTCTCTTGCGTCTTGTCAAGTAAAACCGGAACTCGAAATCCACGAGCTACGTCCCTCGATGGCAAAGCAGCCCTCCCCACCTTGCCATCGGCCCCACGTTCCCGCAACAGGTCCCTGAGATCAGACCCCGACCGCTTCGCAAACTTTCCAAGCACCGGCCTGCCGGCGCCGGGCGTCGGACCCCCACCCTCCGGGCCTGCCCTCTCACCGCCCTGCCCGTCATCTTGAATCTGGCAAGATCCCGGTGAACCACGACCCGTTCCAATCCCGTGCTCGGGCTGCCCGCCTCCCGGCCCGATGCTCTGCCACAGGAGCGAGCCCATACTGGAGCACTTCCTCAGCGGCGGCCAGCGCCCGGCCACGTACTCGCAGCCCTTCCCCCCCCGCCCCGCAGCGGGAGGGAAGCCGAGCAGCTCCCTGGAACTCCCGCAAACGGCATTCGCCGGGGTCCGCCGGCCCGCGCCCACCTCGCAAGCAACCCCCGCTCCGGCCGATCGATACGCGTCTCCCGGATCGGCCCCGGGGGCGCCCCCCGTGCTCCAGGCCTGCGGCCTGACCCGCGACGGGCGGTCCGACGTCAGCGGCACCACCAGCAGGCAGCCCATCTCCCCGGTCTCCAGGCCCAGCGCCCTGGCCTCCCCGGCCGCGGGTGGCGCGGCGAGGCAGTCAGGCACGTATACGGACCCGGATCCCGACCGCAGGGCCGCGACGTGGGTCCCGGCCTGCACCCTCACCGACGCCTCGCCGAAGCTCAGATCCATTCTCCCCCCATCCTCTCGCAGCGCGATTATCGCGGCCACGCCCCCGCGGCCGGACACCAGCCCCAGCCCCGCCGCCCTGAGGCGGAACTCCCGGATCAGAAACTCCAGCCACCGGCGCGCCGCCTCCCTAAGCCCGCCCGCCTTACCAATCCCCACCAGTGCGCGCGCGCAGCGGGGCAGCTGCCCGTCCACGATCCGCAGCGAGTACAGCGACAGGATGACGCTGACCCATGCGTCGGCGCCGGCACCGAGCTGACCCCCCACGGGCGGCCATATGACCAGCAGCCCTCTGGGCCTGCCGCCCCAAACGAGCGGCCAAGATCGCAGTCCCCCCGCCGCGTCCAACTCACCAAAATTCCCCATTCCCGCCTCCGCCATCCTGCCCGGCACCCACTCCCTGACCGCCGCCTCCAGCCGCCCCGGATCGCCGACCTCTCCGCATTGCAGCAGGAGCCCGCGATCAGATCCCACCCCCTCGGCTGACACGGCCGCGAAGCTCCCCCCGCCTTCCGCGATCACCGCCAGGCAGCCGAACGATCCACCAGTGCGCTCCACGGCTGCGCGCACAGCCTCAAAACTCGCGCGCCACGGGTCCCCGGTCGTCTGGAAGCGCGCTGCCAGGCTCGCGACATCGTCCGGCCGGAACATCCCTCAGGCGATTGCCGCCACGGGCCTACGGGGCGTTCCCGGGTTTGGAATCTTCGACCTCGGCGATGCCCGCAGCGCCGACGAGCCTTGCCGCGGCGGTGGGGGACGGGGCGGCCGTCATGGCGCCGGCATCTCCGCCCGCGGGCGCGCAACCCCTGCCAGCAACCGGCCTCCCGCCTCGGGCGCGCTGGCTGCCTCGGGCCTCCGGTCGTGGCGACGAAGTGGCGAACATCCGAGGCGCCGTGACGCGCTCAGGTACGCATTGTCGAATCAGCGGCACGTGACAAATGCGAGCGTATTGGGAGCGTATGACTATGTACTGCGCGGGGGGGGGGGCGGGCTTGGGGCAACTGCTCGCCTTGCTTCACTTGCAGTTCGCAGGGCAGTCGCACGGGGTCTGCTGACTCATCATGCCCCGAATCTGTCAATTTGTGGTTGCAGGTGGATTCGGGTACTGCCGTACTCCATGTGGGACGAGCCTGTGGCTGGTGTTGCGTTTGGCTGGGTGGGAGGGTTCCAAAGTCCGCCACGACGTCAACTGCTCGAAGGCTCGAAGGCCACCGAGTACTGCAATTACCATCTTCATCCGCACAGATATCCAGCGCCTCGTTTCGCCCGTTCAGCGGCCCCTGCTTGCGGTTGCGAACACCGGGCTTGAACCATGGATCCGCGCAGTGCGTGGGGAAGGGTTTGGAAACTTTGAGCCCCGGAAGGGGATGGGATTCGATGAGATTCCCACCAGCGCTGATGGGAAAACCACGGCGCACCGTAGTTTGCATCGAACTTGGCACACCAATCACTGATTTGTGGTGGCTTGTTTCGCGGCTGGCAAGTGTTGGCCTTGACAACTGCAACAAATGGGGTAGCAAAGGCTGGGACAAACGACATGCCCAAGCACAGCCACGGCTCTTCGCATGTGGACTCCCAATCCCCAATTGTCGGAGTCAAGTGAGGCCATCCAGCTCCTCGCCACGTCCCACTCTCCCTCCGTCACAGAGATGCTTGCCCCATTCATGTGTGTTTTGGCTCCACGTTTTATCTCCATGGCACTCATGTTCGTACATCGCCGTCAAGCACTTCCAGCCACTATGCGGCCGCTTGACAATCAAATTCGCTTTTTCCCCGCCGCCCAGTTTGCTGTTCTACACTGCACCCTTCACCGTAGCAACGCGGCTTTTTGGCCTTTTGGCAGTGCAGCCCATACCGAGTGGATGTGGACCGCACGATGATTTTGCGGATCCGCTGTGGATCAAATGGCGGTGACGGCCCTTTGAACTGCGCCAGCCAGCCCCATCGCAAGCGGGTTCTCTCAATACCGGCACTTCGGCACAACATCTGATGCGACAAAAGGGGCGCATTTGTGCAGCGACGCCCCCCAGCGCATTCCTGCAGCCCTTCCAGACGCGATGCCCAGGGATGTGAAATTTGGGCGACGCTCATTGGGCAGTGTTCCGGAGAATAAGCCACTTCACAATGCACACCAAATTTCCTTTGGAAATTTGGCAAATTGCCGAAGCGCTAGCCAGAACACGTTAGGCGAAAAGGTGAGTGCCATCAAGCCCCAGCCAGTCACCCCGACGTCCGCAGAGCTCCATTTGCCCCTCCAGCAGCATTTGAATTGGCGTTTCTACGACACAGAGATACGTGGTGCGCAATGGCTTGCAAGTATACTGTCGTTTCTATGTCGTACTCGAAACGCAATGTCCTTATAAGCATGTGTAGGTTCACAAGAAAACGTCGCGGCACCGCTTCTGACAACATTAATACTTGTACTGGTGCTGTACAGCAAATGTACTTCAGCTCCGAGTCCAAAGAAAGGTGACCGCTGTACAGCGAAAACGATGCAAATGGGGTAAAGGGTTCTACATGAACATTCGACGCAGCACTATGACGGCGAGAGTTTGCAAACAGGCAATTTCCGTGAATGCAATATTTTAGAAGCGAAGGGCGCCGTCGTGTGCTCAAGGCCCGAAAATCCGTTCACGGTCAAAGGCACAGAAATGTCAGTGAATCCACCTTCGAGCCCTGTTGCGATGCTGATGCTTGACATCAGATGTATTGCGCGCATGGCGACAACCATGCAGGGGAAAAGGCTATCAGCGTATTGTTTTTGTGCGTGCAAGCAGTAAGCACGTATGGTTACCACCACCACACACAAGAATCTGTATCTCTGCACTGCCAGATGGAAAGGTTAGCGTCAACAACAAAGTTAATACTTCAGCATACGGTTCTGCCTCGCGAACTGAACACTAATATCATGGGTGCCAATTCAGCTGCACTTCATTGTCAACTTCTCAGCTTCGCACTTACAGTGCACTTCTGTTGTTAGAAAGATTTCGGCAATGTAACATCGGGCAAGCACGGTAGAGTTTTACGTGGAATTTGATGTGCTATATTCTGTAGGCCTATAAATGGGATTAACTAACGCACCATCGATGGATATTTGTACCAGCGGCATTCCCTGTTTTCCCAAAGCGTTACATCAACAGCACGGATGCCAAAGAGATTCAAGCGAGGCAGTATCACGCAAAGCGGCGCCCTTGTTTGCGCCCAGCAGACCGCTTCTCTGGCACCAGGATAAATATTAGTACTGAATTCATATAGTTCTCTATGAATTCAGCACTAATGTTTATCCTGCTGTCGGGATATCTGTATAAATAGTGCATAGTTCTGTACCACTATGGTGCAGATCTATACCACTACTAGTGCATGCACTAGTAGTGGCATAGACCTATACCATATAGATGCATCTATATTCATGTTAAAACAGGGAATAGTTCCCACAACGAATTCCCCATTGCAAACAGTATGGAGAAAGAGAGCCCCTCAGAGCAACCAGCCACAAAGCGCCCCTTGCATGCACACCCATGGACAGGGACCTCCGGTCGCTGCGCATGCCCCCAGAAACCCACTGGCCAAAGAACGGGAGGGCCAAACTTCGAGACCAGGGCTCCCTCTCCGTCCAGGCCGCGGCATCCCCTGCGCCTTGCAACAGCAGCCTCCCGGTCTCCAAAGCACCCCTCGAGATCGACAGCCCTACGCCGCGCCGCGGGCCGCGGACCCCGTACTTAACTGCCCATTCCCATTCTCCCTGGAGGGGCCGGCCAGCACCTCAGTCCACCGCCCCCCACCAGCCTGAAGAAAGCAAATGCGGCCCCAAAAAGCCACCTTCCGGAGCCACCGGGGCCCCGCTCACGATCCGCTCGAGCATGACTCCCTCAGCGCGCTCTGACTAAACGTTGACTGTTGGCGGCGCCGCGACCGCGCGGGGCGATGGCCCCCGAGCCGCCGGACGTCGAAACGGCCTGCCCAGGACGTCACGGCCTTCCCAGCCGCCCTTGCCACTCACGTTTCCACAATCCGCCCACCTCTCAGGCCAGCAATTCGCCCTCGTGCGCGGACCTTAAGAGGGCGGGGCCGGGCGGTTGGGATGACAGATATTGGCCCGTGCCAGGCCGCCGGGCTGAGACATTCAAAGTAGGGCGCCGCGGGGGCCGCTCCCTCGGCAGGAGCCCCGCGGGGGCCGCATGGGTATGCGCCGGCCCGCGGCGGGGCCGCTGTGGATAGCGCTCGGCTGCCTGCTGACCGCGAGCGTTGGGGGTCAAACGCCGGCCTACTACACCTACGACGGGCGGGGGAACAATGTGGACCACCCGGAGTGGGGGTGAGTGGGGCGGGCGGGTGATGGGGTGGCGCGAAATTCGCGGCCATTCAATGGGCGGAGCGATGATGGCACTTGGAAGGGCCAACCGGTGGTCTCGCGCGCCGCATGGGGGCGTGGAGCCACGGCCAAGGCGCCTGGCGGGAAAGGGGGTGGGGTGGGTGGGTGGGGGGTATTGTGTGCACCAAGGAGGGATTGGGGATGCCAATTGGGTGGGTTGATTTTTGCCAGTGGAGCCAAGGAAGGGATTGAGCGCCCCAGCTGCTGTTGGGCAGGAGGGCCACATGCACGGCCGCAGCGCACGCGATCACCACGCAGGGGACCGGCGGGCAGCTTGCTGTATCTCGTAGTCACGCGTGTGGCGGTACGCTCGCCGCCCATTTTCGTGCCTTGGCGCTAACTGTGCATCGAGAATTGCGATGGCGCTGATTCGGGAACCTCCATCACGCTGGCGGCATCGCCACCGCCTTCCGGACCTCCCCGCGAAGCGTGGTCATTGTGCGAAACGGTATTCATTTCGACTGATGTTGTGGCGACGCGGCCGAGACATTGAGCCGTGGAAGCAACGTAATTCGTTGCCCGTTGCATGTCGTACGCGCTCCATTTTCAAATGGCTGCTGAGACGCCAACAAGTTCGTTGCTGCGGGCACAGGGCCGCGGGAACTGAGCTCATTCGGAAGCAAGTAACGTCCACGGCCTACGCCGACGGAGTCCAAGCACTGGCTGTACGTAAGGATGCGCATTGAGCAAGTGACTCTCGTCACATAGAAATTGCAGCTGCATCGCCGTATTTTGTTCAAATGCCCGCATCCGCCCAGTTCCGTCCATTCGGCAAACATGTTCCGGAGGGTCATGGGGAACAAAATTGATTTGTGCCACTGGCTGTGATTTTAGCCACAACATTTCGACACATGTTGGCTTCTGAACCATATTTCAGACCGTTGAAAACTGTCCAATTCCGTGCTCGATGGGCCCGTGATGGCATCAAAACAGCCATCGTGTCGCACCCAGATATGGAACCGGCGTTACACGACCAAGCATATGTTCTGTTCCATGCGCGTATCCTGGCCCAAAGGCGGAACCAACCATTCTTCAGCATCATTCCCAACACCATCCCGCAGTTCTACCACCCAAGCCACTTTTCGCGCCATTATGCTGCATGACTGCAGCGATTCGCGAATGAACCAAGCGGATGACTCATCAACGATCCTTGGACGGCTCCCTCCAGGGTCCCAGCCGCCCTGGCGCCAGAGAAGTCAGCGCGCGGCTGTCCCTTCCTGCCCTGCGCTCCCAGCCCAACAGCGACCGGGGCGTCACGGACATGATCACATACATCGGCCAATTCTTCGACCACGAATTCGACTTGACAAAGGGGGACTCGGGCGAGGACGCGGACATCCCCATACCCAGGTGCGACGAGAAGTACGACCCCACTTGCAGCGGCACCGCCAAGATGCACTTCCAGAGGTCGGATTACAACCGGTCTGCGGCGGTCGGGGCGCCTCGCCAGCAGATCAATGCGGTCACGGCATTTCTGGACGGCAGCGTCGTGTACGGGTCGTCGAAGCAGAGGGGGGACGCACTGAGGGCCTTCTATAAGGTAACGTGGGATCCGAGGCGGGGACAGTCCCTGCACCTTTAGAGCACCTGCGCTGGCAAGACCAGGCGCAGCTCTGCCACTTGTGGAGGATGACGGGGGTATGCAGGGATTTTGAGCTCAGCGCATAGAATTAGAGGGCGCGTACAAAGGAAAGAGCAGGCAAATGCGATCATGCCAGGGCGGCTTTGCAATTTTAATACTTGTACTGAGATTTGTTAAGCACATCTCTTTTCCTTAAAAACAATGGAAACTTTTCCTCGTTCCTCATGGTTGTAATCGCCATAACTTTGGAAATTTTCCGTTATGCTCTGCCGCGCACCCTCAATCCTTCAACGCTTGAGTGACCCAAGTGCGACGATGTCTGCAGCCTCTTTCGCAGCCGCCTGTCAATCGTAAATCATTTATGGAATCCATGCTTTTTGCTTCGCTTGCGCACGTTGGAAGGTTTGACATGACCTGCATGCAGGGGGGATCCATTACTCATGCCAGCTCACTCCACCTCATGGGACAATAGGGAGTGGCGATATGGGACCATGAACAATCGATTCCGAACACACGATCTGCTTGGTTTTCACGCCCATCATCGGCTACCAGGTGCACGGGCTGTGTTTTGTCATTTTCTGACAAATGTAATCCATGGATTTTGATGATGATGATGCATGCAGGGGCGGCTCAGTGAGTCCCCTGGACGAATGCTGCCCGATAACTTTCTTGGAATCGGCATGGAAAATCCAGCGGCTCGAGAGGAAGTCATGAAGGCGGCGGGAGACGTCCGGGCCAATGTGCATCCGCCTATGCTGTCATTTCAGGTACCAGCCGCTTCCAAGTTTGGGTTTCCTTTACATGAAAGCCACTACCGAATTTCTTCAACTTTATGCTCAACGGTTGCAGCAGAGCACTCGCCTAAAAAATGCATTTAATAACAAAATAATGGCCCAGCATTTGGTTCACCGAAAAGATTCACTGGTACAAATATGACGCAAGTTGAACAATTATGATTGCAAAACGTGTTTCTTTTAGCACGATTATTCCATCAAAACAGGAATTTATTAAACTTAGACTAATTAAAACTGACTGGTATCACTGAGACGTGGATAATAGACATATCAGCATGAATATTTTTCGAAAATTCTACTGTCATCGTTACAAATTGAACCAAATTTGTTCAAAGCATCAATATGCCAGTTCTGTTCCAAGTCCATGCCAGTGTTTCTGAACTGTGGGGCCCGGCGCAGACTCTGTTCCTGAGAGAGCACAACAGGCTGGCCTCCAAATTTCACGACGAAGATCCGTCTTTGTCCGACGAGCAGCTGTTCTGGGAGGCGCGAAAATGGACGGTGGCCTTCATGCAGCAGATATGCTTCTATGAGTACCTGCCGGCGCTGGGTATCGTGCTTGACGCATATGCCGGATACGACCCGGACGTCAATCCCAGCATTGACAATTTCTTTGCTACCGTGTCCTACCGATACGGCCACAGCGAGGTGAAGGAGATCATCTTCCGCGTGGATGATGACGGGCACGAAATCGCCGACGGTCACTTGCTCATTTATCAGAGTTATTTTTCGCCGGCAAAGTCGCTTAATGCAGGTAAACGAGGAGAATGTTTATGCACGTGGCGCTGTCCGTTTCGTGCACATAATGCCGCGCATTTCGGACAGATATTGAAAATATCTGAAACTAGCAAGATCATTTATGTCACATTGCTTATCACACGTTGACTTACACATATGCCAAATAGCGTTCCGCAAATTAGACAATATATGTGTCGACAGTGTACTGCGAAAGTTACTAGCTTCCCTGCAAGTGTGTCGGAACGGTCGCTTGCGAAAATTCAATGTTCGACTTAGCGACTGACGACAATTTTATACCGATAAATTGATTTTCGTGTTATTTTTTTCAGCCTCACTGAACATATTGGCATAATGTTGATGGTGGATGGCTTCGTGCTGCAGAAACAGCTAGCATGTGGTTTTTCTGTCGACGACATGTGAAATTCATGACTTCAACCAAGTTAGCACGTCTTTTTCATTCGCAGTTTCAAGATTGATAACAGAAGGTCCTCTAGCTGTTTCCTCTCTTCCAATACACCAGAAAAATTCACTGAACGAGCTTAGCTCTTGACGTTTACCTTCGCGACATGCGTGAATCGCTGCACGCGCAACGCGGCGCCTACTTCACACCCCAAAACCCGTTACGGCAATCAAATTTGTAAATCATTGAGTGTCTAAGCGGCAGTGCGCTGTTGGGCACAGCAACGTACCTTAAATAACTTCGCGCTGGTCTGCGATGTCAGCTCTGATGCGGTCAATTGTCTGTGATTGATGAGCATGGGGCACACTGCAGACATCGATCCCATTCTTCGGGGACTTGCGATGAAGGTGCAGGCGAAAGTGGACCCCTTCTTCGCATCGTCGATCCAGCACCACCTTTTCGGCGACCCCCTGCATGGAGGATCGGACTTGGTTGCCCGAGACATACAGCGATCCCGAGACCACGGCACCGCTGACTACAACACGGCCCGCGCTGTGAGTCTTGTTTTGTGGAAACTTGCAAAGTGAAACATTTGTTTCGTTCGCCGGGCCTGAATCTGGAAATTCGGTAAACGAGTCGCTTCTTAGGAGCTTAATTCGTGGTTTGATACGATGTGATTTAATGCAATCATTGCAGACTCGTTTGCGATGTGAAGCATTGCAGCGAATGCATTTGTACGGCGGATCGGGCCTGGTCGAAAGGCAAAAGAACGGAGAAAAGATTGTTACATTGTAGGCACTAATTTTGCAGAATGAATCATGATCAACGGATTAGCGCAGGGGGCTGTGGTGGTCCCGCTTTACCACTTGCAGGAAGTGCAGCGAAGGGGGAGGTGCCATGTTCCTCAGTCTTTCGTTCGGGGACGGGCGCAAACTTTCAACATGCTGCGGACTTCTGTTGTCATGTGTCGTGTGCTTCTGGTGTTTGCTGCTGTTCTGTAACACCAACGTCACAAAATGCAGAACTGAAGTAATTTGGCGAGATGAATTTACTTTCTCAATCGCGCGATTCCGGAATCGTCGTGACGGCGCTTTATGCTAGGAGCGCATATGCCTCATGTCGTACGCATGCACACAGGAAACAAAGCCAAAATAGACTTCAATTTGTTAATTTAGAAATGATCGTTGCGGCAATTTTAAGGAATTTTAAATCTCGACATCTCGACTTTGGATCGTCAAATGGCAAAAATTCTGTTTGTTGCAATTGCAGGAAATGGGCCTTCCCAAAGCTTCGTCGTTCAGCGACATCTCAAGTGACGTCTACACGCAACGGCTCTTGGAGAGTCTTTACGGAACCGTTGACAATTTGGACGCATACGTTGGTGCCATGGCCGAAGACATTTTGCCGGGTGCAAACTTTGGGCCGCTGTTTTTCGAGTCCATGAAGGACCAGTACCAAAGAATAAGAGACGGAGACAGGTTCTATTTCGAGAATGTGAAAAATGGCCTCTTCACAGCGGAAGAGATCAAGGAAATCCGGTCCACAGGCTTGAGGGACGTTATCCTGCGCAACACCAACATCAGGCAGATTCCGGCGAACTTATTCATTATGGATCCTGACAACCCTTGGCCGACGGAAGTCGACGTAGAAGCTCCGAGGGAAGGAGGCAGCGAGGAAGTGGGGAAGACTACCATAACCCTAAAGGTATTGGTGGAATGGGGGGCATGCATTGCTTGTTGGAGAAAGGCGGCAGTGCGGAAGTTTTGCTGCCTTCTTTAGATTTTAAACTGCTTGGTTGGAATGCTGCCAACTGAGCTGGTAATTTAGGAGCAACGAGGGCGTTTTCAAAGCCGATGTGAGGGACCTCGGTCAGGGACTCGGCTGCACTTCAAGGCTCGCACATATTATACGTATTGGACAGGGTGCCGCTCTTTCATTCTACGCATTGCTGTCTTTGCTTGTTCGTTTTCATAAACGTCAAGCGCAATATCACATATGACGCACGCCAACAATTGCTCGAAGGCAACAGAAGGTGTGACGCAAGACTTTTCCAGTGTGACAACATTAATGTCAATATTGTCTTGTTCTGTGGGCTCCAAACATCTCGCAGAGGATGTCCGCAGGGGCTCTGTGTGCGGCAGCGATAAAAGTACCATGGTTTCCAACGCTAGGTGATAGACACACGGTTATCGAATGTCCCAGAAATTCTGAGATGCTGATTAAGAATCTGTTTCGTGTCAGGGAGACGCCACCCTGACGTACTGGATGGAGTCCAGCGGCGGTGTCGATGAGGTGCACTTCGACATGTCCGCACCGGCAGCGGGTTGGATAGGACTGGGGTTCGCAGGCCCTTCCGGTAAAATGATAGACGCCGATGTCATCATAGGGGCGGTCAGGGGACAGGAGGTAAGGCGGGAAGTTCGCGGCGCTCTCCTTTGGGCGCTGGCATTCATCTCACCAACACGTGCGCAAGCACGACAAAGGACTCCAGCGCGAACTGTGTCATAAGCCGTACGGTGGAACGGCTCGTCGAGTGCCCTCACCAAAAATCTGTCGGAATGACGATTTGGCAGATGCGCCACCAGTAGAAAACGACATATTAAGGAGGCCAAATTCGAGGTCGTTTGACACTGATTGATACCACCACCGCTGTTTGTGTGCCGTCGCAATCACTGCGATGGCGCCGTTTGTTGTCAGAATGGAGTCACAGTTGGCACCGCGAAAATGGCGTCTTCTGCCAGTGTGCGGTCCGCAAGCGACACTCATAATTTCAAGCCCTCAGAATGGCAAATTGAGATCCCTGCCGCTGATAAATTGCAATGGCTTGCCGACCCTTGCGCCTTGGCAGCCGGGCGCATTGCCGCAAAAACTGCGACTTTCGACTTTCTCTCTTTTCATGTGGTTGAGGAGTAGGGTGAAGTTTACGACTCCTGGAGCTCGACGTTCGCGGCGCCGGCCGGCGACGTCGACAAGGGCGGCACGGACGACGCCACCCTCGTCGAGGCCGAGGAAGCGGACGGCGCCACGCGCGTGCACTTCAAGAGGCCCCTCTCGGCCTCGGACGAACTCGACAGGGACATACTGCTCGACGTCGAGACGCCCATCATCTTCGCCTGGCACGACAGTTCTGACGACCTGGCCTATCACGGCCCGGGCGGCCGCGGCAGCGGCGCCATCACCGTGACGCCGGCGGGAGGGGGCGGGGAGGCGGGAGGGGAGCCGGGAGGCGAATCGGGCGGGGAGGTGATTGTTGGAGGGTCCCTGGATCTTGCCGACGGCGACTACAGAGTTTCGTGGACGGTGGACGCAGCCCCCGGGCGGCGGAGGACCCTGGCCGATGGACAGATGGTGCACTTTACGGTGACCGCGAAGGGAGAAGGTAATGAGCCCATGTGTTGACTGGGGTGAGATTTGCACAGCGGGAACTGCGACTGAGCCTCTGTGCGTTGCCGTCCCGCGGGCCCATCCACACCTGCCAGGGTTCTGGGTTTTGGCGATCGCCCAGCGCTGGCTGTTCCGGCGAAAGACATCGGCAGAACTCGAGATATAAGATTGAAGCGTGTGCAAATGGGGCATATCGGTATCCAAGCTTGGTCCTTTGGTTTACGGTACCATTTTTGCGTTTACCTTTTGGCCCGCAAAAAGGCATAAACACAGTGACGGCTATATTTACGCATTTGGACGGCGCGTTGAGACAACCAGGTGACATGATGAATTCGCAAGCAGTGATCAGTTCTATGCTCCCTGGAGCACCTGCAACACAGCGTCCGCCTCGCCCTCGGCAAGTCAACGATGCAGTCGAATAACAAAAGATCATTTTCTGTCTGCTTCAGCGCGTCTGGCGACCGCTCCTCGGAATCCTTGAGGCTGCATGTAGTGTCTTTATGTACACAAGATCGTATTTTTACGTATAACTTGTAAAACCGTAAACACTATTTACACGTAAATACGAGGTAAACGCGGTGTATTTACGTCATAAACACCAAGAACGTGTATATTCCTCATCACAGCGCGGGGTCAAACCACTTGCAAATATATCTGACACTTGAAAAATAGACACCCCACTTCGCGATGCTTACATCAAATGAGCCTGACTACCGCCAGCTGGTCTCCCAGGCTGATTTTGTCATCGTCTGACGTTTCCATTTCGCGTGCGCAGGGTGGGCAGCTTTGGGCGTGGCGGGGCCCGCTGGGGGCATGATCGGAGCCGACATCATCATCGGAAGCATAGACGGAGACACTTGCCAGGTTTACGACTACTGGTCGGACGCCTACGCTGCGCCCCAGGCGGATGCCGACCTCGGCGAGACGGACGACGTCCACGATGCCTCTTGCACTCGCAGCGATGGCACGACGGAGTTCAAGTTTTCTCGCCCTGTTCAGGCATCGGGAGAGAAGGACCACAGGTGATTAGAGCGTTTTTAGGGCTTGGAAATGGTGATGATCTCTGACAGTGGCAATATTCCACACATGAAGTATCGGAGACACCTCAGAACCAGATGTTTTTCGGAAGCAACCGAATGCTGATGACAGGCCCAAATGATTCCACCAGGTGCTATTGCAGATCAGGAGATCGTATGCCATGTGCACGACAATGCATCGGGATTTGCGGTGCGATGCCAGAATGCATAAATGCCCGCCAAACACACACGCGTTCCTGAACGCGTGTGCATCTCATTCACCATCGCCGAACGGTCAAAGTGAAAGGCACAAAGAAGCAACGGACGTGCACGTCACGATGGGGCTCACACTCACGCGCATTTCCTGCACTTCAAGCTTCAACGCAGAGGGCGCCACTCCCCTCATCTACGCCTGGCACCCCACGTCCGACACCCTCCAGTACCACGGAATGACCCGCGGCAGTGCGGAGGCCGTAACCGCCGAGCTTGGGAGCGAGCAGCCTCCTTCAGACGGCGGCGGCGGGGACAGCCCTCCCAGCAGCGGTGGAGGTGGAGGTGAAGGTGGAGGGGCGACAGACGACTCCCTTGTGTTCGCGGAGGCCCCACTGAGCTCCGCCTTCACGCTCATGTGGGCCAAGGCCGGCGAGGACGAGATCGTCATCCAGTACAAGGGCAGCAGCGACGCCTGGATGGGGCTGGGCCTGGAGCCGGAGGACGGCGGCATGACCAACTCGGACATGTACATCGGCTACATCGACGGCGGGACGGTGCACGTGGGGGATTACTACTCCACCGGTGGGGCCATGGTCCGCGGCGCGCTGTATTCGCCAGCAGAAAACGCCATCTTTGCGATGCCGTACTTGGGGTACCATTTGACATTAATTGATATCGTCGCAGCTGGTTTACGCCATCGCAAGATCAGTGTGATGGTCCCCCGCTTATTGTCACAGTGGCGTCGCAGTTGGCGTCGGGAAAATGGCGTTCTGTGCCTGTGATTGTGGGCAATGCGCGTGCACAGGATCGCGCCCGGCATTGCCTTGAGGGCGCAGTTGCCGTGTTGTTACACTCACGGACAGATGTAGACACTGGCTGCTAAACAGCGGATTCGCGAAAACTCCAAGATTTTGCCGGAGGATTGCATGCGGCGCTTGCGCTCATTTTGCATCCGAGGCGGTGGAAACCGCTGTGGAACGGGTGTGTGACCAAATTGGGGCTGACGGACGTAGTTTTTGAGGAGAATCTGTGTTTGTTTGCCTTTGCCAACACGCAGCAGACACCGTTGTTGAGCCTCCAAGTGGACGAGGGGCGGAGCTGCAGACGCTGTGCATGTTCAAGGTCGCTTTCAGCGGGACCACCAGTTGGTGGTGTTCACATGCTAGGGAGAAATGTACAATCCAGCAATCCCTGAAATTTCATGCAATTGTGGCGTCTGTTGCGAGTATTCCATTCTACAATCGTCTTCCATGACGTGCCAGGAATGGCAGATACTATGCTGATTCATTGTCCAGGATTAACTTGCTCTCAGTGCATTCCGGTTTCCGGGATTCAAACCTGGATTTACGGGTCTAAGATGTCCAGGTTGGCAGGAATTTTGTAAATCAGATATCTCTAGGTACAATCTATACATCAGTGCCAACCCCTTGGCTCCCGTGGGATAGCGGTGAGGTGCGTGTGGCAACCGGCATGCCCGCACTCTCCGAAAACAAATTAAGACCGGCAGAAACGCCTGGATGATTCAGCGGCTGTCGCAACCGAGCTGAGCCATGGCCTTTGCCGAATGCTGGTCTGCGCCTCGCGGAAAATGGCTGCAAATTATCTACTTCTGCCCCACCCTGCGTTCCTAAGAATCTCCGACGTACATAGCAATGTGCTTGCTTGCTTGTGCAAGGATATCAGCCCCCCGGCAGCGACGCGGCGAGCGGCGGGAACGACGACATCCTCGAGTTCGGGGGCTCAATGGAGGACGGTGTCACCACCGTGTGGTTTCGCCGAAAGCTGGACACCGGGGACAGTTTCGACTCCATCATTCGCGACGAGTCCATTCCCATCGTGTACGCTTGGGGATCGTCGCCGCAGTTGGGGTACCACGGTCCCACGCAGAGGGGCGGCGTGGCGGTGAATCTGTATAGCGCGGAGGCCAAGGTATCCCAGTGGCACCTTCCGCAGAAGCATTTGCCATGACTTCCTGACACAGTGGGTGCCAAGCTCATTCAAAATCTGTCGGCAAATTTGCACCGAAGCTCTGAATGGCATCACATGGATAGAATGCCATGAGGAATTTGTAGGTCGGTCTATGCACCTGAGTTGCGCATGGACTAGTCACCATGCAGGGAAGCAAAGCCGTGCTCACTTCGTTGAGGCGTTCGTAGTGTTTGCCCGGTGCGGACGTCAATCGTATCCCCCGTCCACACTGTGATTCACATGTACACGCGAAATGTGTCATGCGATATTTAGGAAACTGAGTGCTCAGCGCGCCCAGGACTACTTGGACGGCACAAGGGAGCATTCGCATCTGTACGCTGATCATCGCTCATTTGAATCCTCACGGATATCTGTCCGTCTGCACGAAATTCCAGCTTTGTCCCACTTTCAGAGCTACGCAGGATAGGATGCTCCATTATTATAATGCTTGTTTCCAATTTGAAAGATGCGGAGAAGGCGGAAAACTCAGTTGTTATGCACCCCTGCAAAAAGCGACCCTGCCGCTGCCTTGCAGATCT